>RJWT010004645.1:0-19463 GCA_004365215.1 Cuniculus paca
CTCATAGATCCTCTTTTGATTAAATGTCTGGTCACGTCTTTTGCCCATTTTTAAATTAGGTTGTTTTCTTACCATTAAGTTTTATGAATTCTTTATGAATTCTAGATACTATTTTGATGGACATTTGATTCACAAATACTTTCAATCTATAGCTGTCTTTTTCATTTTTCACAATGTGTTAACATTCCCATTCATGTTGAGCTTTTAATTTCAATAAGCTTTATAAAAATTTTTGTTTCACAGGTCATGCATTTGGCATCGTGTCTATGAACTATGACAAAGCATACAGGCCATGGAGACTTTTTTCCTGTGTTTATCTTAATTTTTTTTTTTTTTTAGTTTTAAATGTTTAATTTATGTTTAAGATCTGTTTTGCATTTTTTTTGTGTGTAAGTTGAGAGGTTTAGGTAAGAGTTCACTATTTGCATGTAGATGTCAAATTGTCCTATTATTATGTGTTAAAGTCATTCTTTTTTTTTTTTTTTTTTTTGCGGCACAAGGGATTGAACTCACGACCTTGGGCTTGGCCAGGCAGGCACTTACACTGCTGAGCTAGATCCCCAGCCCCAAAAGTCATTCTTTTGTTATTGATTTACATTGGTTTTTGTCAGAAGTCAATGGGACATATTTGTGAGGGTTTATTTCTGGATTTTTTGAGTTCTGGTCTACTGATCCACTGATTAATCCCTCATCAATACCATACTATCTTGATTACTGTAGCTTTGTGGTAAAGCTTACATTCAATAATGTGAATTCTTTATTCTTCTTTTTCAGAATTGTTTTACTTTTAATAGATCTAGTTAAAAGAATCCTGGGAGGAACCCTGATTGGAATTGCATTATATCTAGGGATCAGTTTGTTTATCTTACCTATATGAAGTACTCTAATCCGTGTCCTTTGATTTATTTCGTCAGTTTTTCTAGATTTCAAAAGAAGATTGAATGTAGAAATAGATGTAGAAAATTCTTAAATGTAGAAATAGATGTAGATGTAAAATATCCAGATATTTTACTTCTTGGGAGTGATTCTTAAATGTTGCATTCTTAGTTTTTTAATCCATTTGTCCATTGCTCCTATAGGAAAATACTGGAGAGTTTTTGTGGTGATGTTGTGTCCTAGGATTTTGCTGAACTCTTTTATTAGTCTACAAGAGTTTTGGTGTGTGTGTGTGTGGGGGATTTTGAGGGTTCTCCATGATTGCGTGCAAGCATGCCACAGTAGTAGGGACAGTTAAACACTTTATTTCTGCTCACCTTGTCTGCTTTCCTTGCCTTACTATACTGGCCAGAACTTGCAGTACTATTGAGAGCAGATGCTGTGGCCTTGTTTCCAGTCCTAGGAGTATTACCTTGTGTATACTGGGCTCCACAGGTCTGTTTTAGATGTCCTCTATCAAATTAAAGAATTTCTCCTGTATTTCTAGTTTTCCAAAAGTTTTTATTCGAAATGTATGTTGAATTTTGTTAAATTATTTTTCTGTATCAGTTGGTATGGCCATGTGATTTTTATTTCTTAGTCTATTAACATGGTGGCTTGCATTGCTTTAGAATATTGAAACAGCCTTGCTTGATCATAGTATGTCATTGTTTGTGTATGCTACTGGATTCAGTGGCCTCATAGCTTGTTGAGAATGTTTGGTAAATGCTATTGGAGTATGTTATGATAGGAAAATGAATGTTGTTGTAGGATATTGATGTGTAGTTTTCTTTCTAGTACCATTTTTGACTGGTTTTAGTGTCTGAGAATGCTGGCCTAATAAAACAAGTTGGAAAGTAGTCTATACTGTTCTGTTTTCTAGAAAAGATTACATAGAATTGATTCTGTTTCTTTTCTGATGTTTGGTAGAATTTGTTATGAAAACCATCTGGTGCTGTAGCTTTCTTTTTTGGGTACAAAAGGAAAAAATATTGGCATATTTCAAATCCAGTAATTTTTGATAGATTACTTTCCTATTAAGATTCTTAGGATAAATGAACAACCGCTTTTCATCCAGGGAGGATATGGAGGAGAAACAAGCCAGCCAGGCAAGCAGCCTGTGGTGTGAAGAGCAGCACAGAAGTCGAAGCAGTGGTCAATGGATGGGTCAGAAATGATGATGATTAGAACCAGGTGGCAGTAGTGGAGATGAACAAAGTGGAGGTGCTTAGAGTATAATTTGGAGGAAGAACTTACAGAATTTGTACAGGCTTAAGGAAGAGAGGAGAAAAGCATCAAGTTTAGCAACATGATCAAGTAAGGGTTTATTCTAAGAAAGCAAAGGAAGTTTACCATGGAGCTACGAATTACTGTATTCATTGCATTCCACCTTGCAGAAAAGCATCAGGTAAAGTTTAACAGTCATTCCTATGAAGTCGGCAGAAAGAAATTTATTATGATAAGTAACATTTATCAGAAAGCAGCATTAATATCTCAGTGTGCCTACCATCTGCTCTTAGCAAAAATGATGGGCAGCGATAATAGTCGATTATAACTCATTTGAAGTGAGCTTAACAAATGAGTCTCTCTTTATTTTGTGTTTTATTTTTAGACAAAAATTTCTCATAGGAAAATATTATATTTGTTGCAATAAAATAGAGTTTATCTTTCTAGGAAATTTGTGCATAGGTTTTTGGAGTGGCTTGCTTCATTACAATTAAAGGTCATAATGTACTTTTTCCCACTTTTTTTTCCCAAAGGAGAGGAAGTCATTAAATGTAAAGTGCATGTTTTGAGAATATCAGGTCTATGAACACAATCTGACCAGTGACTTCTAGAATAAATATCAAGAACATTTTAGAAAATGAAGTTTATAGAGGGGCTAGGATAGTGGCAGGATCAGGATATATTGATTGTGAGATGACATTTTGTGAGGTTGAAAGTGTATGCGGGAGCTCATAATACCCTGTCTGTACTTGCGTGTGTTTTCATTGTTCCCTAATAAAAAGTTTTTAAAAATAAATGAGCAAGCAACCAAAGTAATGTTTTGTTTGAGGAAACAAAACAGCTACCAAATGAAACAAATAATGTCAATGGAGAGGTATTCAGAAACACTAAATCTCTAGTCAGAATTAAATATAAGGAAGCTAGGTGTGGTGCTGCATACCTAATGCCAGCCTTTGGGAGGACTGAGTTCAGGGCCAACCTGGACTACATAGTAAGACCCTGTCTCAAAACTTTAAATAAAATATAAGAAGACAATAAAATTATTTCTTAGAAAAAAACTGAAATGTGTAATTTTTATTTTTTAGTAAGGATGGGGATGATAAAAAGAGACCTGTGATCATTCACCGAGCCATACTGGGATCATTAGAAAGGATGATTGCCATTCTCTCAGAAAACTATGGGGGAAAATGGTAAGTGATGTGGGAAAGGAAAACTAGATGTCTCTTATTCTTAAAAATTATGTTTATCAAGATTAAATTGGTAGGGAAAATTGGAAGCTCCTGCTTCATATTAGTAAATACCCAAAGAGCAAATAAAAAATTTTTGTTCGTTTACCACATCAGAAAACAGAAACAAAGAAGGTAAAGGCAGAGTGGCGTGAAACTGTACCATTTGCCCTTTGGGGAACTCTGTCATCTCGGAGAGTTATCTTTGCACCTATTTTAAGCCCTTGGGAGATCCAGTGGCTGTCTGGAAAAGCCTGTGTTCAGTTTCCTGGGGTACTTCCCCTTGCTGTACCGTCATCCCTCTGTGACCCGTGTTGTCTACATGTGTGAGTTTCCTGTGGCCATTGACTGATCTGTGAATGGCCTGAATGTACACTGGCACACACTTGGAGAGGACGGCTATAGCAGCACAGCCCATTTAAGGAGGACAGCAGGGAACAGAAATGCCTTCCCTGTAGAATGCGAAGTGACGCATCTTGCAGTCTTTGCTTGGAAGAAAAACTGGCCAGACTCACGGAGCTAGACTGATGCAGGGCTCTGGTTACTGCTTTGGACATGAGGTCAGAGACTGAGAAGTAATCAGATTGGAAATAGGTGACAGATTTGGGGAGGAGAAATGTGTCCAATTGCTCACAGTGGACCACAGCAGCACTGTATCAGTCAGCTTCCCCATCGCTGAGACATAACACCTGGCACCTACCTGTTAGAGGAGAGGTCTAATTTGGCTCATTGCTTAGGGGAGTCTGTCTATGGCAGGCTGGCTTAGAGGCAGAAGCATCATGGTGGAAGGACAAGGTGGAGGAAAGATGCTCATTGTATGCAGCCAGGAAACAGAAGGGCAGAACTAGGGGCAAGAATACACCCTTCCAGGTTATGCCCCCAGTGACTCGCCTCTAACCAGACCCCACCCTCTAACAGCACATTCAGACATGAACTCATCAGTGGACTTTAGCACTGATGAGCATAGATAGAACTCCCAAGATCCAATCACCTTAAGAAGCCCCACCTCTGTATGCATGAGACTTTTGGGAACATTTCATACCTGAACCATCAAACTGGTATTGCCTGTGAAGGCCCTTATTGTGAAAGAGGTTTTTACTGTTCAGGTACAACAGGACCACTACTGATGGCTCAGTGGTTCATACAAAGTGGCCACACGGGGACATGCATTGGCTCACCAACATGGAAGTTCCCTCACCAGGTTCCATCACCGTATCCCTCCTTCGAGAAGTAAGGCATTGTGCCAACATTAGTGGACTCACTACTGTCCTGGTGCACTCAGAAACAAATGGCCTCACTAGCAGTTACAGTACCAGCTGACAGATGACACCCCTGTGATGGTGCACCTTACAGTTATGAAATTGACAGAGCATCTGTTCATGCAGTTTGGTTCTCTCTTCAGGATCTACTGCCCCCACTACTGCTGCTGCTAGGCACAGCATCTGTAGCCCTTGCTCTGGACCCTGGGCAGGGGTATCCCTGCTCAGGTCACTGTCACAGATTCCTCCCCAAACTCTGTGTCTTTGTATTGCCCTTATCAGAATGGATTCCACCTGCTTCCTCAGCCTCTGTGCCACTCTGTCTGTCCCAAGTCAGCACACCATGCTTGCACATCTGATTGGCAGAATCTGGAGTTCATCCTTGCATTCTAGCACTCACATACAGAAGCAAATTTCTGAGCAGTAAATGTAAGATGGGGAGTTTTACAAACTGAGGCTCTTCCAAATGTCTGGGTAGGTAGAGAGTCTGTATATATCCCTAATAATTTATGATCTTGAAAATATACTGTGGTATCATGTAACACTTAAGCTATTACAGTTACATAGAAGCTGAAAGTAAAGGCATGAATATGCATGCTACGTAAGAGAGTTAGTTAGCTTTCCCATTGCTGGGTCATATTACCTGATATCCACAACTTGAGGAGAGGTTTATTTGGCTCATAGTTTCAAAGGATTCAGTCCGTGGTCAGCTGGCCCCACGGCAGGAACATCATGGTGGAAGAGCATAGCTGCTTAGTTCATGGCATCCAGGAAGCAGAGCAGAGGAACAACACAAGAGAGAGGGGAAAGGGGTCAGATATGGACCTCAAGGTCATGTCTTTATGACCCACCAAGACATACCCAGAAGTGAGTTTTTTAATCCCCTGGGCAGATCCCAAGCCATTCAAGTTGACAGTCCACCTTATCCATCACACTGAGGATGAGATAATATGTTTATATTTCTTTTCAGTTGGCTGTGTTTTAAATAATTCAACATAGGTGAGAATGGTGGTGGTGTCTTACACTAGACTGGTATTGGTGAATGTCACAAAAAAACTAAAGAGCATTCATGGAATCAGGAGATGGAGTGGGAGACAGGAGATGTGCCAGTGCATGGAGTGGACTATTCTTTTTTGAGGAACTCAGGGATACTCCCCACATTTCATGCATCAAGGTTTCAGGTATCTGTCACGCTTTAAGGGGAAAGGTCTCCAAGAACCCAAAGATTAAAATATAGCTCTCTGGATGATAAAACCGAAGCTAAAAAGGAAACATTTACTTTTCATTTTATACTATGTATCCCTGTGTTTTATCATGTTTATCATATATTATTTTGTTTCTAAAATTTATGAAAAATATATAAATATATATTCTTAAAGTACCATTTGGTAATAGTCCTGTTTTATTCCCTCCAACCTTAAAACTCAGTTCTCATTGTGATGAAGAAAATGGCAAGTGTGTCCTATATCAAATATTCCTCCTATTCACCCTTTATATGTTTTGGATACGCTATATTTTGATATAACCACAGGTTCATATATATATTGTAAGAAATATATGTTCATATATTTGTAAGAAATAATACAGAGAGCCTTATCTCAGTTTTCCCCAATAATAAGATCTTGCAGAATTATATAAAGGACAACAGCTGGGAAATAATGTGATTAGTCACCTTTGTTCAGATCTTACCTGTTTCACCAGTTTGCACTTATTTGTGTGTATTTACTCCTGTAAGGTTTTATCACGAGCGTATTGGGTACTGACACCTTTCACAATGTGAACTGTTATCTGCATTGTCCTTTTATTGCCTCACAGGCTATATGGCACTCTGCCCACTAATGTAGCAACTGTAAATCTGTTCTTCATCTCTATAATCCTGTCATAAGTGTTACATAAATGGAATCATAGTATACGGTAGTTTAAAATGAACTTTTTTCATTCAGTAGTTCGTGTGTGTGTGTATTGGGGTATTGGAGATAGAACTCAGGGGCACTCTACCACTGAGCTACACCCATGGCTTTTTATTTTTTGAGACAGGGTCTTGTTATATTGCTCACACAGGGTTCAAACTTGAGATCCTCCTGCCTCTGTCTCTGGAGTGGCTGGAATTATAGGCATTATGCCTAATAATTGGTTCATTTTGATTGCTGATGGTGCCACGCTTTGGCCATTCATCTGCAGTAGGCAATTTGGTGTCCTCAGTCTGGGCTGTTAGAAATAAAGCTTCTGTGGATATTGGTGTACAGGGTCTGTGTTACCCAAGTCTGCAGCTCTAGGATAAGTGCTCAGGAATGTGAATTCTTCATTACCCTTCCATCTGTGCTCCAACACAGGCTTCCTTTTCTTTTCCTGTAAATATTGCAAACTTCCCCTTTGGTTTACTGCCTTTTAGCTCATAAGATAGTTTGGTTTGTTTCCACACCGTTCTACTTAAACTACTTATAAAGTCTTACTTAAAAAAAAAGATAATCCTTGGTTGTTTTTTTAATCACATTGTAAGTAGTCATGTTGAAATGACTTTGAAAATGCATATTTTATATATTTTTCAGGCCTTTCTGGCTGTCTCCACGTCAGGTAATGGTCATCCCTGTGGGACCAACTTGTGAAAAGTATGCACTTCAGGTAAAATCAGATATATTTAAAATACATATAACTTTATTGTACTATGTAGGTCATTGACTTGGAATGTCATTCATGCTTTCATTTATTTTTTTAAATTATTATTTAATTAAATTAATTAATTAATTTTTTTTTGGTGTTTTTGAGACAAGGTCTCACTATGTAGTCCAGACTGGCCTTGAACTTGCAGTGATCTTTCTGTCTCAGCCTCCATAGTGCTAGGATTACAGGCATGTGCCAGCACACCTGGCTCATTCATGCTTTTAAATACTGTATAACTGACACATTAGTTTAATGATTTATGTTTTCAGTAATTGAAAATAGCATGTGAATATGTCTATGTAGCTATATCAGAATTATTTTATTTCATAATGTTTTGAAGAAATTGGTGTTTTGTTTTGTTTTTTGTTGAAATAGGATCTCACTATGTAGTTCAGGTCAGAACAACTCTGGTACAAGGTGGAGAGAGCAACACAGGGTTGTGAATACCAGGAGATGGGGAGCAGTGAGGGTTGTCCTGAGTCTGGCTACCATAAATAACATAATAATAGAAGTATCCCATTTCTTCTAGGTATCCAGTGAATTTTTTGAAGAAGGATTTATGGCTGATACTGATTTAGATGACAGTTGTACACTGAATAAGAAAATACGAAATGCACAGCTGGCTCAGTATAATTTTATTTTAGGTAATTAATATGTTTTTTTCAAATGCATATTTTTTGACTTAAATTCCAAAAAAGCAAAATAAATAATATGGTATAACTACTTGATACTCAGAATCTGATTATTAAGTATTTAAAGGACAAGTCATGTTCTTCAGTGCCCTTTCTTATTTGCTGGAAGAAAAAGCCATAAAATTTCATATGAATCCTATGGTGTGGTATTACAACAGTTAACATCTCAAACCAAAATGAAATGAATTTGAAAATAATCCCTGCAGTAGAATTATATTCCTTATGTTTCAGTCATATGGCAGGCCTGAAATACTTTCCCTTGCTTTTCAGGTTTATTAGAAATCTTGGGGATTAAACAAATGAGTGGGAAAGATTCCACATTTACAATGCTCAAAAGGAAAAAATAAATGAAAAAGTACAATGTCCCAGAGGCACATGAGTCATTGGATACAGGGTCTAACATTTTGGCTTTAAAAATGATTTTGAAATCAAGACCAGCCAACATTGACATGTTTGCAGGCATCATCCTGATGTTTCCTGTAACAGACTGTCGAAAACAAATCTGAGTATGCATGGAATTGTCTTGTCAACATCTGTTCACTGATAATAGATAATATTTGTAGTACAGACTGATGTTTCAATCAGGTCTGTTGTAGTGACAGAAATCTCAAATGAGCTTAGACAAAGAAAGAATTTACTGCAAAGGTATTGGAGGGTCTCATGAAAGGTGGAATTAAATAGCCAGATCTTTGGAAAAGTAACTGGGAGCTACCAAGGGCTTACAAGAACCATTTCTCCACAATTCTGGTTGCTTTGCTCTGGTCCTTTACACTTTTCTTGAATATCTACTTTATTGCACCTATCTGTGGACCAGTTTCTTCCTTCCATCAGGCAATAAACATGACTGCAGATTCTTGGATAATCTTATAATATACATCACTAGAGAGAACAAGTTTTTTCCCCTCGCATTCCAGAAAATTCTCGTTGGCTGATGGAATGTCCCATCTTTTGACTTCTCAACTATGACAATAGAGTCAAGAGTGTCTGTAAGAGTTCTCTGCTCCCATTTGTGCCCCACGGCCATACCACTATCCTCTCAAGAGGGCAGTACAGAGAGACTGGATTAGAAATAGTTCCTTTTCAAGACTCTTAATTCTCAGAAGGTCATTAGATTGATATTTAGTCACTACTAAATACCAGGCATGTGTCATGCAACTGTTGACTTAGTGGTTAATAAATCACTGGTTTAAAATACCTTTTTTTTTCTTTTCTATAGTGGTTGGAGAAAAAGAAAAGATAAATAATGCTGTAAATGTTCGAACAAGAGACAATAAAATTCATGGAGAGATTTCAGTAACTTCAGTCATTGATAAATTGAAGAATCTCAAGAAATCACGCACGCTAAATGCTGAGGAAGAGTTCTAAAGACCTTTCCTTGTACTTGCTTCTTGTTTTGACCTTTGAAAAATGTATTTTCCTTAAACAGTTAACATGTCAGTACTTCTAAAACTTTGGACCCACTGATGGGTTCACTTATGGGGTCAGCTGAGAAAGGAACAATGAATGAGTAGATGATATATACAATATTTTATTCATTAATGTGTTCTGGCAATAAGAGGAGCAGTTTGGACATTTTCAAACAATATCTTCAGTGACCTCAGTGGTAAAATGTTACTCATTGAAAGGAGGAAACATTCAGAAATGAAAATTAAGAAAAGTTGTTACTCAGATTTGTGATTTTCAAAAAATAGGCTTTGGGGCTGGAGAGGTAGCTAGTGGTAGAACACTTGCCTACAACAGCTGAGGCCCTGGGTTCAATCCCCAGCATTTAAAAAAAAAAAAAGATTCAAATAAAAGTTTTCAAACCTGTTTTGAATATGGGAAAAAATGTCTTTTTTTCCAGTAATATTATGTCTCAGGTACTTTTATGGCTGTTTATTACCAAAGTTCACACTGAAACTTTATTTCTCAAATTGGAATCATTAATTTGTTTTTAATTAAGTGGCAATGGGTAAGAAACAACTAGCGCTAAATACTGGGTTACTGACAAAGGATTCTGAAACTTAAAAGAAATTCATTGTTATGGGATCTTTTATTTGCACTATAGGTTAAGAGTTGCAGTTTTAATGCTTTAATTCATAATTCTTAATCTTTAGAAAAAATAAATTCTCAAAATAAAATGCATAATGTTGTTTCCAGTGTTTCAGTCATGACCTTATACACAGAGTTAAATTATTTTTTTGAAGGGATGGCATTTCACCAATTTATAGACTCAGATGGTTACTGATTTTAACCGAAAATTCCTTACATGCTCAGAAAACAAAATGGCTTAGGTGAACAGAGAATTTAGTTATCAAGAAATATTTATTGAATATTTGGCAAGGTGCTGAAGAATTTAAATCCAAGAAACGATCTCTTTTCAACGTATTGTTTCCTGGGGGATGTGAACAAATGGCAAACGAAAGGGTCATATTACCAGACCTGTGTAGCAGCATAAAGTGCATATCGTGATACAATTTTTACAGCTAACGTTTGTTTATCCAGGGCTTAACCTGCACAAGCACCATTCCATATTTTTTTTTCATTCGTCAAACATGCAAATGAGGGCGTGGGGAATCTGAAGGCCCCAAAGTAAATGATCTTGGTAGGTGGGGAGAGCCAAGCATGTTAACCGCACCCTGCAAAGTGCCCTGGGGTGTGAACACGTGAAAATCCCACACCCAGAGGCCCAAGCCCTCCGGGCTGGGCTGTTCTGTCTTTCCCAGTCATAAGAGGATCCCTGAGGTGGCCAGGGTGACATCCAAGGCTGGCTGAGCGCCTGGATCCGGGTGGGGCGAGTCCCTCGGGCTCCTGTCGTCACGGAGCTGCTTTTTCTGCTGCAGTTAGGCCGATTTCCTAGTCTGTAAATAAGTACTCTCAGGACTGTCCCGAGAATGATTTGAGACAGGCTGCCCATGGCAACAGTTTGCCCCCTGGTAAACAAGGAACAAGAAAGGGCAATTAAAAAGTTTAATGTAGGGCCAAGCTAGCCCTGTAGTCCCCTGATGCCAGCTCTGTGTACTAACCTGGCCGTTTGCACATAAAGCCTCAGAATCAAACATTTTATCCAGATTTTTTGAGATTCCTTGAAATGACACTCCCAACCTTAAAACCTGTATATACTCAGCCCCTCCTTAGGTCCTTGCGGATACTCGCTCGGTGTCAGCTGCCTGCAGGTAGAGGAATACTATCTCATCTCCCCGGAGCTTCAGCCTCCTGGTGGTTCTGCACGCGCAGTTAGTGCGTGTACAAAGTGAAATGGGATCCTGTCTTCACAACCCTCGCACTGGACCTACCACAGAGACGCACTCTCCAAACTCGTGCAGCCGCCACAGGCAAGGGTGACACCTCCCCAAACTTGCCCGCCTCTGCTTTTAGTCGCCTCAGGTGTGAATTTTAGTCCCCACGTGATTCTTTCCCGGGCTGCACTAGTGGAAAGAGCAGGGGCGTATGGGGTCACAGCAAGCTCACAGTCCTGGGGCTCCGCTACCACCCCGTTAACTCCAGGCGGAAGAGGGGATTCCCCAAAAGACAGGGTGAGGGATGGCGTGGGGGGGGAGGTGGTGGTATGCAAAGTCAGAACCCCCACAGCCGCAGTGCGCCTGCGCCTGGCTCCTCTGGCCACGCCCCGGAAGTGCACGCCGGCAAGATGGCGGCTGCGGCGAGTGTGCTGCGGGGCCTCCGCCGTCTGTGCCGGCTGCTGCTCTTCCTCTCCAAGTTCTACATCTTGTCAGGTGGCGGTGAGTTAAAGGCCGGGGCTGCCGACAGCTAGGTGGTAGGAGGCTTCCCGGAGCCGTGGGAAGCGTCTGCGCCGGGCCCAGAGCTGACGGTGGGGGGCGCATCCTGGCCGCGGGAGCAAGCGCTCGGGGCGCGGCCCGGGCGGCGGAATGGACCCGGTACCTCCCTTTGTCCCCCAGTTGCCCGGAGAGTCGAGCTGGTGTCGGCTCTGTCGTTCTCTTCGCGTCCTGTCTCCTGGCCGTCGAGCCCCGAGGTCGTCGTGAGGGTCGTGGCTCAGTGTGGTCCCGCGTGTTAGCCGCGTAGCCAGGGCTTGCACACCCGGGAAGACGCGGTTCTCTAACCGTGGGTCCTTAACTTTTAGAGCACTCGCAGCCGCTGACCCAGGCGGTGAAGGATCCGGGCCCCACACGCACGTTCACAGCAGTTCCCAGGGCAGCAGGTACTAGACGTGTTCTGTTCTAGTAAATGTGCATGTTTATCTCAAGTAGTTTCTGTTTTTGTTAAGAATCTTCTTTTAGTATACAAAGTTACTTCATGTTTGACTATTGTATGCATTGTGTTTTAGGTTATGTGAATTAAGGACAGGTAACAGCCTTGTGCAGTTGTGGTATTTGAATACGCTTTAATATCCCAGCCTCATAGCTTTTTACTGTGTCACGCTCCCTTCCTCTCCTTGTTTCTGTTGTTTTCCCACTTACACTATCAGGAGATCCTTTCATCAGTGCCGCTTTGCCCCCAGAAAATTTCTTATAAATGGACCCTCGAGTTACGAATGGCCTGACGTAATCCTGAGCAATTTGGATTATGACGGGAATGTTAGTTTTAATTTACGACCAGAGTCTTGAGTTATGACCGGAATGCCGGCCGCTTGTGCTTCCAGATGGTCTCAGATACAGATTGAACCCTTAAAGAGTTCTAAAAGGAACATTACAACATGCTTGACTGTATGGGGTTAATTGAGAAATCCTGGGCGATGTCACTCTAAGGACACTGAGATCTGCCTGTGCACAGGAGAGAGACTTTGAGGGCTGTGTGGAGGAGCCTGCGCCTTCCACTGGCAATCTGAGTTACAGCCAGCCCTTGGAACAAATGGTAAATCAAGGGTCCTCTGTGTTTCTAGAACCCATTTCCTGATTTTGAAGCTAAAAAAGTCCGACAGTACTGCATGAGTTGGAAGGATGACTGATAGACACTTGGAGTCTAAGTCTGAAGGTGCTATTGGCAGATTGAAGAAATCAGTCACCCTTCTTGGGTCTTTGTTTCTTTAAGGCAGTAAGGTTAGTGTGGCAGCCTGAAGCCATTTCAGCTTTGGGGGTCCTCCTGTGTCTGGTTTCAGCCCTATACCAATATAATAGAAAAGAAAGTGGTATTTTGTAAATTTGACCACTTAGTAAGACAGAGTTGAGAAGGATCAGTTATTTATTTATTTTTTGTTAACGATATCAAACTCAGGACGTTGCGCTTGCCAGACAGGCACTGTGCCACTGAGCTGTATCCCTAGAACAGAAGGACCAGTTTTAGAGGATATTAGTGTGTTTTAGTAAATGGAAACGTGGGCTCTGTAGTTTCATCCCTTTACAGTTCCATTGTTTCAGTGAGTCAGTTCTGTCAGAGATATTTTATTTATTCTTATCTGGATGTAAAAGACAGTGGCATACTTAAATTTAAAATGCATAGTTTTCAGAGAAAGCATAAAAATACTAGGTTTTTTTTTTAAAAGCCTGTCTTCTCATTAATATTTGCAATTTTTGTCCTCTCAACGGATAAAAATATATCGCCTATCTGGCTGAGTTGGCTGGAATAAAGTTGAAACTTACTAAACAAATTATTAAAATAGGGAATTTTCAAACTTTGGTCATGTAAAACCGTAAATTAGCAGACTGTGGCGGATTGAAGTACCAGTGGGAAGTAATGACAGAACATTTTCTAGGATTGGTGCAGAGGGTGTCAGTGGCCTCATTTCCCAATCAGTGCATTCATGGAAAAAGCACTGGACTAGAAATGTAGGGATTCCAGGTCTGCCAGGTTCTTTGTGAAATTTTGCATAAATCCTGACATGTCTAAGTTTTTCAGCTTATAAATGGTAGGTTTTTTTGAGCTCCTAACTTGTACCCAACATTTTCTATTCCTTATTTGTACACGGGCACCTTTCGTTTTCATGACCACTTGCAAGGCAGGAATGAAATACTTTTTACCAGTGTTTTGCTCACAGGACACAGAGTTGACTGGTGTCAGACCCTGTTTTAATTATAGCCACCTCTGCCTCCGACTCTGCTTTTTGCATTCTAGCACAGCACAGCACAGCACAGCATCTCATTGATAATGGTCATCCCTCAGAAAGTTGTCTTCCTGTTATTCTGCTTAGTATTAAAAAAATAAGCCACTCTTTCACCTCTCACAGAAAGTACCGAAATCCCGCCTTACGTGATGAAGTGTCCAAGCAATGGTTTGTGTGGCAGACTCCCCGCAGATTGTATAGACTGTGCCACAAATTTCTCCTGTGTTTATGGGAAGCCTGTCACTTTTGATTGTACAGTGAAGCCTTCTGTTACCTGCGTTGTAAGTACGATAGCTTACTCTCTATCAGTGCATTGTAAGTCTCAAGTTAGAAGTCTAGTTTAGGGAGTGGGATGTAGCTCAGTGGGGAATACAGCGAAGTATGCTGTGTTCAAACCATAGCACTGGAAAAAAAAATGCAGCTTAGACTTGTCTGTTGTGGACAAGATTCTGAAGTAATTTTTATAACTACCTCATAAAACATAAAGCAAAATAAATTTGAATATCCTGTGTTCCTTTCCACATCAGATTGCTTCTGTTCCAGTTGTAATGGTAATTGACAAGCCCTGCTGGTGTGGGCTGCATATGTGTGTGACAAAAATGCTGCTTTGTAGAACTTGGAGAGTTGAGTTTACCGGCATGTGTGAGGCAGGTGTCCTTCCTCCAGATGGGCCCTGAGTTCTTAGCAGTGAGGGCTAGCGTAGAGAGGGGCTGGTAAAGTCTCCATACCATGGATGAGTTTGTGACAGGGTCAGTCTTCTCAGTGGTGGGAAGATGGGTTCAGTGAATGCTGGGATGCCTGGCAGCTCTCTGTCTTGTGCAGAATAAATCCCCGGTAGATGTATAGTTGGAAGGAACAGATGATTATCTTTGTTGAGCGTTGCTGAGCTGCAAGTTGGGAGGAGAGTCTTGTTCCTGACCCCAGCCTTATGCCTCTAAGCAGAATGCACCGCCTTGCTTCCAGGCTCCAAATCTCCTCTGCCATCTCCTGTTGCAGTCCGCACCAGTGGCTTGTTACTGCTGCTCCCATCTCCTGGAGCACTTGGCATGGTCAGCCAACAGGCAGCCTGAATGAGAACAAGCGCCTAACATGTAGGAATTCTAACTCTGCTTGTCCTGTGGTTTTTCCAAGTCCTAAGGCACTAGACAGAGCTAGAGAAGGCTGCTGGTGGTGCTGGAGAAGAATTGGAACTCAGAAGCAAGGCAGTGTGCTGTGCTTGCAGAAGCTCACCCTGGGGTCAGGGAACCCGGGTTCTCCTCCTGACTTGCAGTTCCGTGACCTTCAGCAGGTGCACGCTTCTGTTCCTTCTAGCTGTGTGACTGTGACTTATAAAATTTTTCCCTTTTTTTTCTACAAGAGTATGCATCTTCATTATAAGTTACCTAAGCAAAAAGAAAGTTACTACCCTGAAATAACTTACTATTTTAATGTGAGTTTGTGTAGATTTTTTTCCCCATAGAGGGCAACATATATTTGAGTGTGTATTTTTATGACTATAGATCATGCCATATATATTGGCTTTACATACATACTGTTTTAGTACCTGTTTTTCTGCCACTTACTTCTAGATTCTAAATATAAATGTTTTAGAGATCTTGGACCATATGACTATTTGGTCTTACTGACAGATACCATATTATGATTGATGAACTCTGTGCCCTTTGGTACATAGGATCAAGACTTCAAACCCCAAAAGAACTTCATCATCAACATGACTTGCAGATTTTGCTGGCAGCTTCCTGAAACAGATTATGAATGCACCAATTCCACCAGCTGCATGACAGTTTCCTGTCCCCGGCAGCGGTACAGGGCCAACTGCACGGTGCGGGACCACATTCATTGCTTGGGTACGTTGGAGTTAAGGAAGTTTGTGAGAAAAATAGTTTTCTCCAAGTTTAGTAAAGGGACCTTAACCAGAAATTTTAAATTAAAATTCTGGTTAAAAATGTCAGCAGTTTTTTAAATGTGGTAAGCCTCATTAATAAATTCAGCGGACTAAAATAAAATGTCCAGAGTATATCCACTTCTCTTATTAAATATAATAGTGATAAAACAAGAAACAGTATATAAGCTCTAAAACAGTAGTTGGATTTTACTCAAATTAATGACTGGTACAGTAATAATACTGTTGCAGCTAGCTAAGTGCTTTGCTTTCACCCACTTGCTCTACCTCTTCCCAGGTAATTAACCTTTTGGATTTTATCCTCTACTTCCTCTTTAAATTTTTTCTTAATTCTAGGAAAAATTCTGTGATGCACTGTTCACTAGTGCAAGTTTTAGATCTGGATAAAATGACATCAGGCTGTGGTCTGAGACTTCTTTCCTTTCAACATTATGGCTCTAAAATTCATCCTTGGAACTTTCCTATTTATTATTTTTACTTCTGCAGGATAATCTGTTGTAAGATTGTAGCACACTTTACCCATTCTCTGAGGTATTTAGATTATTTGCTGTTTTTAGCTCTTGCAGACACTGTTAAAACTCCTGTACCTAGCTTCTGGTTGGATATGTTGCGAGAGTGTGTCTAGCATATGCTGTCCCATAGGTATTGTTTTCCAGAATGGTCTTACTAATTTACATTCCCACCAGCAGCAATACATAATTTTTGTCATACCTCTTGTCTTTGTCTTTGCATTAAAGATTTCTGGGATTCTTTTGTACTTTTGATACAAACTGTAGGTGTCCCTAAAACCTTTTCCCAGATTTTAATTTTTCCTCTCCACATTCTTTGGAGAATCTTTTGATGATGAGTGGAATTTTTAAAATACAGTTAGTCTAAGTTATTGGTCTTTCTGTAGTTAATATTTTTTGTTAAGTCTTTTCCAGCCCAGGTTTATAAAAATACTTTCCTGCATTTTCTTTTAAAAGTTACAAATTTAGTCTTTTACATTTAAGTTTGTAATCCTCCTGGAACTAGTTTTGGAACTTGACTTTTCTTCCCACATGGCTAAGCCAGTTATTGCAGTCCATCTGTGTGTGACCTCTGTGATAGGTAAAGTGTTTCACATGTGGTTCTGGTTCTGGATTCAGTCTTCCTACTGGATGATTTGTTTGTCTCAGCACCACACTGTCTTATTTACTCTTAACTTCACCAAGTCTTAATATCTGGTGAGTCATTTCACACCCTTCAAGCTGTAACCCTAACTTGCCTGATTTAAATATTATGTCTGTGCTTATTGATGCTAAGGACTTTGTACTTATCAACTATAGTAAACATTGCTTACTGTAAAGAGTCATGACCTTTTAGGTGCTAAATTACAAAGCCATTAGTTAAATTGCTGTGACAGTGTTTCTGTGTCCATGTTTCTATGCATAGTATTTTTTTTTTATATAAGGTAACCGTACTTTTCACAAAATGCTGTACTGCAACTGGACTGGAGGCTACAAGTGGTCGACTGCTCTGGCTCTGAGGTAAGCTTTGGTACTAAAAAGTTAAAAATGCCATTTAGGTTTCTCTGAAGTTTTCCAGACATTATGCTCATCCAGAATTACCCTCCACTCAGATCCTACCGTGTGTGATAGACAGACTCTAGGAAACATGGCTGAGGCAAATCCAATGGTCAGACCAGTCCCTTTGTTACAGGGATGTTAGCTGTGCTCCCATGATGCCTCTGTGTCTAGAGATGACCTGAGTCATCGTTACAGTGTCAGAGCTAGCAGGGTTTCCCGTCCTGAATTTACATAAATCAGTAAATTACAATAGACAAGTTAAAATGTGTAGATTTATAATTGTATGTTTTAAATTTTAAGTAACTTTCTTCTTTTAAAATAGTGCTCAGGGGCCAGGGATCTAGCTCAGCAGTCTGAGCGCCTGCCTGGCAAGTGCAAGGTTGTGAGTTCAATCCCTGGTGCCGCAAAAAAAAAAAAAAAAAAAAAAAAGTGCTCAGTACTCAAAGCTGGAAGAATAAAAATATTTAAATTACCTATAAGTTTGCCATCCTGACAGTTATGGAACTGTAACTCTTACATGAAAATGTACATGTAATGTTAAACTTTTCTACAGTTTTAAAAATACAAGTATCCTTCCCACTAAAGAGAGTGGCAGGTAGGGCCCTGATTAAATGGTTATTTAAAAAGTTAGACTGTCTACATTTGAAGTCCTGAGACCCTGCCTGATGCCTGTGCTCCTGCAGTGTGCGAGGTAGGGCAGGATTTCTCAGCCTTCTCACTGTTGACACTTGGACCAGAGTCTTTGCCATGAGATTGAATTCTTTTTTTTTAAAGACAGGTTTTTTACTCTGTAGTTTAGACTGGGTTGATTTGATTTGATTTGATTTTGCGTACTGGGTATTGAACCCAGGACCATCACACAGAAGAACTATATCCCTAGCATATTTTTTTTTTTCCCCAAGATGGGGTCTCACTAAATTGCTCAGGTCAGGCTCAAAGTTGTGGTCCTCCTACTTTGGCTTCCCAAGTGCCGTAATAACAGACTTGCGCTGCCTCACCTGGCTCAGGTATTTTTCTAGGAGAGAGAAAGTACCATATTTAAACCTAGCTAGAAATGGTATGTTTACTCTGGTGCTGGGTATTGAACATGCTAAGCCATAGGTTTCTTTTAGTAACTGTCTTCTTGCCTGTGGTTCGGTGGTGGGACGTCGTGAGTCTGTCGTGCATATTCTCATTAGGGGATGTGATGGTTTGAGCCCCTTTCCTAATGACCCCATGTGCTGACTGACCCCAGCTGGCTGCACTGACAGAGTCCTTTCCACTTTGCCTTTGCAGTATCACCCTTGGTGGCTTTGGAGCCGACCGCTTCTACCTGGGCCAGTGGCGCGAAGGCCTCGGCAAGCTCTTCAGCTTCGGTGGCCTGGGAATATGGACACTCATCGATGTCTTGCTGATTGGAGTTGGCTACGTGGGACCAGCAGATGGCTCTTTGTACATTTAGCTGTGGTTATATGCTTCCGAGAGGAGCAGCACTTAGAAAATATGTTCAGCCTGTAGGAATTGATGTGGTGTGAGTGATGTATTTGTATGTTTTTAATGTACAGCATCTGTACTTCGCTTGCCTTGATGAAGGTAAAATAAACAAAACACTGAACCATGCTAACCTGAAATTTGTTTCTATTTGCCTGAAAATTTTTTTCTGTGAAAAAAATGTAAATTTAGAGCCATAATAAATTTTGCATGATTGTAAGCCCATTTAATTCCAATGACATTAGTTTTATATTGTGTAAGTCACACCGTGCTCCTTGTATCTCCAGCCTGCCTGCTGTCTGCCTTGAAAAGCCTTTCACCTGCAACTGCAGAGACAGCTTTTTTTATTCTGGTAGCTGAATAAAGTTATCTACCTGTCCTTCAGTCATCTGTAAGCTTTGTGGTGTAGTCTGCCCTTTATAAAGTAAAATGCAAAACTTTCATGTCTGGTTACCATGATTTGCATTTTGTTAATGTAAGAGTTTGCAAGAGTACTGAAAGCTTATTAAACTATGATTTTTAATTATTTTTTATTTATTTTACAAAGAAAAATTTCAAAACAGGGTAG
>RJWT010004645.1:19563-32913 GCA_004365215.1 Cuniculus paca
TTTTTTTTTTTTTTTTTTTTTTTGCTTTTCCCTTCTTTTCTCCTTTCCCCCATCACAGTTACTCTTTCCTTTGGAAGCTTCTTCCCATTTTACAATATCTGTTGTACATTTTGTATCTTATTTACTCTTGCAGTTTCTTACACTAGAGAGACAATACAATGTTTACACATTGTGCCTGGTTTATTTCACTTAGGAGTATGGTCTCAGGTTGCATCCATTTACCTATAAACGTCTCCAGTTTATCCTTTTTATGGCTAAATAATACTCCATTGTATAAGAAAATCTTTTTTATCCATTCCACGGTTGATGGGCACTTGGGTTGTTTCCAAGATTTAGCTGTTATAAATTGTGCTGCTATAAACTTTGGTGCACATATATCACTGTGGTACAATGTCCTTAATTCTTCTGGGAAGATACCCAGAAGGGGAGGAGCTGAATCTCCAATCCTAGTTTTCTGAGGAATCTCCACAGTGGTTGCACCACTCTACACTCCCACCAACAGTGGAGAAGGGTTCCTTTGTCCCCACAGTCGCGCCAGCATTTGTTTTTAGTTGATTTCTTGATAATAGCCATTCTTTCCAGGGTGAGATGGGCTCTCAGTGTTGCTTTAATTTGCATTTCTCCATTGAACATTTTTTTTCATATATTTATTTCCTGTAAAACTACAAATTTAAGAAATACTGTAGGCATGTGTATTAAATTATCTTGAATACCAACTTACCTTTTTTATTAAGTAAAATATTCTTCAGGGCATTACTCCATCTTAACAGAATGATAAATGGCTGGTTTATTGATACAGGAGTGTTGGAAAATGTGTTTCAGTGTGATAAATGATTTAGTTGGTACAGATCTGTTGTAGATCTTTATTGGGCAGAACAGTCCAGAATGGATTTTATTCAAGTTTGCTTTTTGAACCATCCAAAATTTCTTAGCATTCTCCCTTTCAAATTTGAGTATCCGAGTATTGCTTTTTAAACAGCTACACGTTTTAATAGGAGACCATAACTAGCATAGCAGATCCAGAAGCGATAAAATACACAGAGAATAGCTCCATAAATCTCGTGAGACCAACCTGTTTTGTTTCCAGATTACTTACTAGTCCCATGACTTGAGAGGGGCGCGATGTCGCTTTGGTGGTGACTTGCTGAAGACCTGGCGTTTTGAAGCTCAGCGTGTTAGCAGTTGTTTGGGAAAGGGTGGAGAGCAGTTCCACCTCTGGTCGCTAGGTGGTGCATCCCCAGAACCTTGCTTTCCCAGTCTGTTTCCAAAACAGCTCATTTAAAATTTTTTTTCCTAAGAACTTGTCGCAGAGCTTGGGCAGTAGTTCTGGCTGGAAGTAGCCCATTGTGTGTGCCTTTCTTTTCAAGGGCAAATTAGCACTTTTTCTTAGCCACGAGACTCTTGATTGAACAGGTATTTCTTTAGCAAAGGAATTTTTCCTGGGTGCAGGGGGAGTAAAAATGGTCAAGATGGGATATGTATATGAATCAAACCCCTAAACTGAATGTAATCACTATGTATGGCAAATACTCACTAATAAAAAGGGACTTTTCCTGCAAGGAGCAGTCTGTTTGCTAACTAATAGTAACTTCCTAACTAATAACTTAGCTCTGTGTAGAAGAAACTCGTATTTCCCTGTTGAGCACCTACACAGGATGGGGCCAGGGAGTAGTCAGTGGGAAGTTACTGGCTGTACACTGCTCATGGAGGAAATAAGTAGCAGCTTCCCCCATCTTTATTGCTTTAGGGCCTAAGTTAAATAAGAAGCTGCAAAGTAAAACGTGAAATATCAGAAGTTCTGCAGAATTCATGAAAGGAAACATGAATGAACTTGTTCGCCAACTCTGAAAAATCTGTATGAAGGACCCTTTAGAACCTAAGGAACCTTAGCCAACCACGGATCTGATCCTTCTGGCGGAGTTGGTCTCCAAGATAGAACTAGTAGGTATATAGAGATTTTTTGTTTTGTTTTGAGGCAGGGTCTTGCTGTGTAGTTCAAGCTGGCCTTGAGTTCCCTCTGTAGCCCAGGCTGGTCTCAGTTTAAATACATGAATAATTGACTATGCGTGACCCCTAATAGTGCACTTGATGGGCCGCATATGGGCAAGGGTAGAGTACAAATCCCAGGGGCCTCTGCTGACAGCAAAGTGCCATGTTTGGGTCTGGCCTTAGGGTTCTAGTCCCACGCTGTCTTAGCGCATTTAGGCTTCTTAACCCTTTAGGCTTACACACGGAAATTTATTTCTCACAGCTTTGAAGGCTGGAAGCCCCAAGTGCTGGCAGACTTGTAGTCTAGTGAAAGTCTGTTTCCGTGCATTGCTTGGTGTTAGTGGGGAGGGGTTCCCTTGGATGTCTTTAATAAGGGCATTATTTCCTTCCTGATGTCTCCACCACTATGACTGAATCACCTCCCAGAACTTGGGGACTAAGATTTGAACATGAACTTTTTTGGGGAGTGGGGGGAGGACATCAGACGCGTGTGTTGTGGGCTGTGATTAGGGATGTTAGGGGAGCCTGTTTGCGTGGATCGGGAGCCGTATCAGTCAGCCTGCCTCTACTGATGGATCTCTAGATACGGAGGATTTATCACTGCCGTATGCCATCTGTCACTATGTCATCTCTACATTGCTTCCTCAGCACACTTGGATTTACCCCAGTAATTCCTTACAGGAAGGTGCCGTGCTATTTATTTCCATCCCTCCTAGTCCCTAGCACAATGTCTTGCACACACAGGCCCCCACATATTGCTGAGGAAGTTAATGCCGCAAGTGTCTTGGAGGCTTTGGAAAGATTGTGTAGAATTCCAGAGACTTGGAGTTGAGGTGGCTGTGGAAATGTATGGAAATTGACTTTGCGTAAATACTCGTCTATAGCACCATGTTAATCCTGATTTCTGCAAAGTGCTGAGAAACAGTTCTGGTTTATGGGGCTCATAAAAAGATATTTTTAAAAGATCTTATGCCTCAAGATTTTCAAACATAAAAATATCTTCTCTATGCCACACCACTTTGCTTCACCATGATTTGCTTTATATCTTATGCCAGAACTGCATTTATTTTTGGTGATCATCAGCTAAGGAATTTGCAAATGATTTTTTTCCCTCCTGTCAGCAGTGAGTAGAAAATGAACTCTGTCTGCTGCAGTTTTTCAAATACAGCATTGAGAGAGCTCAAAATGAAGAGGTTCCTTCACCCCTGCTCTGAAGCTTCCCCTCTGCCTGTGCCACATCCAATGAGAACACTTTCAGTTAACTGCCAAAGTGTCACAAGAATGTAGAAGGTATATAACTTAATTTCATTTCTTTATATTTATTTGTTTGTGCTGAGGATTAAACTCAAGACCATGCTAGGCAAAGTCTTCACCACTGAGCCCTTAAAAAACTTCTTCCATGTACTAAAGATGCACGTGACATTTTGATATGGTGAAGTGATTCCTAAAGTCAAGAAAATAAATATTTCCATCATCATACATGGTTACCTTTATGTGTGTGTGGTAAAAGTATGTAAAAGCTACTCTTAAAAATTTCCAGTGTAGTATTTATAGCCCTTATTATGGTTTAAATATGAAGTGTCCCCCAAAGACTTACAGCTGGAGGGCTTGATCCCCAAGGCAGCAGTGTTCAGAGGTGAGGCCTGGAGAGGTGGTTGGGTCAGGAGGGCACTAACTTTATCAGTGGGTCGATCCATGATGATGAGTTCATAGCTGAATGGGCTTCTCGGGGGTGGAGCCTGGCAGGAGGAAGTAGATCCCTGGGCTTGTGCTGTCCTGGCACCCTCCTTGCTGGCTCTTCCTGACTGCCACACGGTAAGCAGCTTGCTTCTGCCAGGTCCCTCTATCATGCTGTTCCTGCCTTGGAGCCAGCTGACTGTGGACTGAAACCTCTAAAACCGTGAGTTAAAATCAATCCTTCTTTTAAGTTGTTTATGTCAAGTATTTGATCACAAAGACAGGAAGCTGACTAAATCCTGATGCCGCACATTATAACTGCTTTTTATTATATATTTCTTTGCTTGCAGTGTTGAGGTTCAAAACTGAGGTCGGCAAGGGCTCTAACACTGAGCTACACCCTCTGCATCTGTCAGCTAATTTTAAAGTCTGGGGAAATTTAGTATAAATTCTTAGATTTGAAGTATTGGAATTATTTCTATAAACATAGTGGGGTTTTTTGTTTGTTTGTTTATTTGTGCAAAATTAGAAAACTTTGCAAAAGACACAGATACCTAAGTCACCAGGAGCCTCCATGAAGACAGGCAGCCTCTGGTTATCTGCCACACTCCAGCTTTGGGGGTCCTGACTGGCACATAAGAGGTGCACAGTGCCTGTTTGATGAATGAATAATGAGGAATCTCTAGGAGTAAGCTAATCACCTAAAAGTACTGCTATGAATTTTTTTTTAAAGTGGCGGGGCGCAGCTGGACCACAGCATCTGTCTTTTCAAATAGCTTATGACACAAACACAATATATTAGAAACTAAAATATCTTTCACACACACACACACACACACACACACACACGCAAAAATCTCAGCAGCAAACTAGAAAATGCTAAAAATGTCCAAAAAATAGCAAGGGAAGAAAGTTTTGGTCCAGTGTGCAAAACTACTCCCACAAATGGTCGTGGAGAATCAACAGAACCCAGGGACTCTCAGCGGCAAGAGAAATGGATTTACTGGCAGAAAGGGAATAGCATCCTTCTCTTTTCCCTGTTCCTGTGGAGGGGTGAAAAGCATTGCTGGGATGAGACCAGTGAAAAAGGGCTGGGGAACAACCAGGGCGGATTCTGCGATGGATACAGAGGTTCTATGCTGAACCAGAGAAAGAAAGCCCAAGATGAAGCCCACAGGACCTGAAATCCACTCTCTAACCCGAAGAAGGAAATGTTGGTTCAAGACATTAAAAAAATCTCCATAAAGGATGCTCACTTCAGGAGCGCATATACTAACATCTTTGTGAAGAAACTGGAGACCACAAATTCTAATAAAGATATGCATTAGTGGCTTTTCTGCTTCATTCCTAGCTGACTGCAGAACTTTGAATGGAACACAAGTACAATTTCCAAAATGTTCAGAGAAAGAAAAAAGAAATGAATTTATTCACATGGTATCATGAAGTTGTCCACATTACACAAGAACAAAATGAAAAGAATTGGCATGCTTTTCACTAACTAGAATGACTGTAATCAAGACAGACAATAGCAAGTAGTGGTGAAAATGTGGAAAAATTAGAAGCTTCAGACACTACTGGTGGGGATGTAAAATGGTACAGCAACCTTGAAATGGCAGTTCTTAAAAGTGAAAAATATAGGGCTGGGGATTTAGCTCAGAGGCATAAGCGCCTGCCTGACAAGCATGAGGTTGTAGCTCAATCCCTGGCACCAAAAAAAAAAAAAAAAGCAAAATACAAAGTTACCGTGTGATTTTACAATTCTACTTCTAGGTATATGTCTAAGAGAAGTGAAATATACATATATCTCTCAAAACTTGTTCATATCAGCACTATTCCTAATAGTAGAAAGTGTCCAACTAATGACCAATGCATAAACAACATGTAGTTTATCTGTAAAACAGAATATTGTACCATCACGAGAAGGATTGAAGTACTGATATGTGCTGGAATATGGATAAACTTCAAACAACGCTCAGTGAAAAAAGACATTTACATTTTGAGATGGTGAACTTTAGGGCATATGAGTTATTTCTCAATAAGGCTATTTTTTAAAAAAGAAATGCCTCAGGAACTATAGATGCATACTATGAAAGAGAGAATAAGAAAACCCAGAAGGAAAGGGAGGAAGAAACGTCATCTGCAAAAGAAAAAGAGTTCATCTCAAAGAAAAGATAACCTAAGAAACAGGCAAAAAGTTCCCCCAAAATTTGCTGTGCTATAGAACACTTAAAATGCATTCTTTCATTCAGCAAAATCACCCAGCACCCACTGTGTGGCAGGTACCTTCTGAGACTTTGGAGATCCAGCAATAAATAAGTTCTTCCTTTTGGGAGACTATATTCTTATGCACAAAAATATCAGTATGAAGATATTGATTCCATTGAACCCCTCCATCACAGAGGGGAGATTCATTTGTTCTCACCAAGTAGACACATATTCAGGTTATGGATCTGCCTTCCCTATTCACTGCTTCGACGAGATTGCTTCTGATCAAAGAACTCATTTCACAGGAAAACTAATGAGGCACCAAGGGTGAATTTAGCTGAGAAAGTGGGAAATGGTCCTGATAATAGCCAGACTATGGCGGAAACCCCAAAAGATAAAAAAATGCATGCAGAAAATGAGCTGTTCTCCTTTTCACCTCCTAGTTTCTTAAGGTGGAAGTATGGGTCATTGATTTAAGACATCTCATTTCCTTGATTTTGTGGGGTAGTAGTGGCAGTGGTGATGGTGATGGTAGTGGTCTCATTAGTTGGTTGTTTTGTTTGTCTGTTATCTTTGTTTTGTTTTTGATGCTGGAGACAGAACACAAGATTTCGCATATGCTAGGCGAGCACTATACTACTGAGATATATCCCCAGCTCTCTCATTTTCTAATATAAGTACTTAATGCTATAAATGCCCCTCTAAGCTTTTTGAGGTACATCTCTGAAATTCCATCATATGTAATTAAAAATATTTTGTAATTCCACTTTTAACTTCCTCTCAGGCCCAAGGGTTCTTTTAAAATGTACTTTTTAATTTCCAAATGTATGAGGGTTTTCAAGATATATTCTTGTAATAATTAGTTTCTGGTTGAATTTCATTGTGATCAAAGAATGAAATTTTTATTATTTTAAATCTCTTAAATTACTTGCTGTGCTTTTGGCTCAACATGGTCCATCATGATAAATGTTACATATGCACTTGAAAGGAATGTGTGTAATTGTGTTTCACAAATGTCAATTAGGTCAAGTTGGTTAATAGCATACTTTAGGAGTTCTAGATCCTTGAAAATATCCTGTCGACTTACTCTGTGAATTACTGATAGAAGTGTGTGGCAGTTTCCAATGATAATGGTGAATTTGTGTATTTATCTCTACATTTCTCAGCGTTTTGCTTGTGCTTTGAAACTCTTGTTAGGCATACATCTGAAGGATTATGATGTTTTATTGTAGTAAACTATATGGAACCCTAAAAAAGTTATCATTTAGCCATTTGTAGGAGCAGAGTTCGGTGGCATTAAGTACATTCACATTGTTAGGCAAACTTTACCCCCCCCTTCTCTTGTCCTTCTTCCTTTTCTGGGTGTGTTTCCAGATTGAAAGTCTCTACAGATCTGTTTTTTAAGTTCACTGAATTTTTCCTGTGTCATCTCCAATCTACTACCAATCTCATCTAGTGAATTTTTAATTTCAATTACTATGTTGTATTTTTTGTTATATAATTTTCCTTGCTACCTTTTCATATCTTCTATTTATTTCCTGAGGTTTCCTGTTAAGAGTTTTCATAATTCCTTACCAAAGCACTTTTATGATTGCTGCCTTAAAATCTTTTTCAGAGAATTCCAATACCTGTGTCATTTTAATATTGGCACGTTTTGATTATTTTTTCCCGTTCAAGTTGTTGAATGAAAAATACTCTGGTTCTTGACATGATGAATGATTTTTTACTGTACCCTGGACATTATTGGGCACTGTGCTATGAAGCCTGTTTAATGTTTGTTTGTTTCTTACTTTTAAATTCTTTTCTTTTTCTGTCCTGTGTGCAGGTTCAGATAGGATGCAGCTGAGCTCCCTGCTGGAGTTCAGCTATACCACAGATGAAAATGGAGTTCAGACCCACCCTGGCTTCTTTCGGATGGGTGTCACTTAACCATGGAGGCCCTGAAGAACAGGCTATCATGATTTGAACTGCATGTTGAAAGTGACATCTTGGGGACACTGGGTGGCCTGCAAGTGCTAAGGGTTTCCGTCCTATGGGTGCAAGTATTTGAATTTTTAACTACCATATAAATTTGGAAGAAGACCTCGAGATCCAGAAATGACCACAGTTCCTCCAACAGTAGCATCATAGCCCAGTGAGATACTGAAACAGAGAGCCCGGCTAAGCAGTACCCAGAATGCTCATCCACAAGGTGTTGTTTTAAGCTTCCGAATTTCTAGAAATTTATTACACTGCAATAGAAAGCTAACAAACCTGGTGAGGGGCAATTCTGGATATCAAGGTGAGGGCCGCATAGGAAACTGGTAAAGTGTACCTCTGGGTGTGACGGTGAGGCAGTTTCCAGAGAAGACTGCCCTGCGGGAAGACCGCCCTGGATGGGGGTGGAACCACCCGACAGGTTATGGGCCCAGGTGGAACAAAAGAAGGGCAAGGGGGAGTTCACACTCACGCATGCTCAGTCCTTCCTGAGGAGGTTCCTCCCTCTGCTGCTGTGTCCATGGGACCATGGAGAGTGAACTCTAGGTCTTTCGGCGTTTGAACGAGGGCTTGTACTCGGCTGCCTCAGAAGGCTTTGAGGCCTCCCCCCTCAGGCTGGGTCTGCGTTGTCGGCCTCTTTCTCATTTGGAGGCTTCCTGCCTTTTGGTGGAGCAGCCGCCAGCCCTGGCTCTCCACGCGGCGGACAGCTGCTGAGGGACTCTTCAGCCTCCGCCTGTGGGAGCCCATCTAGTGAATCTCTGCAAGAGCTCCCGCTCGCAGTTGTTAAAACAGCTGAGCTGTGGGCAGCCACTTTTCTTAGAGTGACTGCACCTGGGAACACTTTTATTCCGCCTTCATCCCTGAAAGGTTGTTTTTGCTGAATTCTGGGTGACGGGTTGTGTTTTGTTTTCCTTTCAGCACTTATCTCTACTCTTCGCAAGTAGCATGTAACATCCCTGACTGCCTTTCTCTGTCTTCGAGCTTTTCTTTTCACCTTTTTACAGTCTGGCTCTGTGTGTGCAGATGCGATGTAAAACTAGTGTTGGTTTCCTCTTTTATGGTATTTATTCTGCCTTGGGTCCTCTGAGATGCTTGAATCTGAGTTTCACCTCCTCTTTCTACTTTTGCAAAATTCTCGGCTCTTTAAGTATTTCTTCTGCCCCATCCTCTCTCTTCTCCTTCTGTGACTCCAGTTACATGTATGTTAGGATAACTAAGGATGTCCTTGAATATTGTATTTTACTTTTGTCATTTTTCTCTCTTTGTGTTTTCTCTCTTTGTGTTGGATAGCTTCTATTGACATAGTTTCAAACATTTTGATTTATCCAAAGCTGTATTCATTCTATTTATGTTCTGCCAAAAGAAATTGTTATGTATGGTATTATGCAGTTCATTCCTATCATTTCCATCTCTGACAAAATTCTCTATCTATCCATGCTTAGATGTATTAATAGATTAATTATGGTTTTGTTAAACTTCTTGTTTTCATGTTTCAACTCTCTAAGTCATCAAGTCTATTTCTGCTCATTGCTTTATCTCTAGGCTGCTTTCCCTTACTTTTTTAAATTGTAATTTTCTATTGAATGCTAGACATAGTATATAAGCCAGTACAGAGATAAACAACTAATACGCCAGCAAATTATCATGTCTGTTGTAACTGAATTTCAATATGCAAGGTCGAGTCAATCTAGTTAGGAGTTAAGCAGAGTATGGGTTTTGTCATTTGGTTTTGTTAGGTAGCTTCAATGCAGCTGAAACTTCAAGTTTCTCTAAATGTGGGATGTTACCACCTTGAGCTTCGATTAGGAACTGGGCTGCATGCCTGTGCCAGGAGGGGCTCTTGGGGTCCTCTTGCCTGTCCTTAAGTGTGGGGTGTCTTTACTCGTTACTCAGTGCCAGGCTTGTGATGTGTGTGTCTGTAATGAGGGTTCTTTGCTGTCCTGATCTAACCTTGTTCTTAAATCCTTAACTTCAATGTGGAATTTCTTGGCTTTCCTGCCTCTTTCTTCCCATGGCACTAAATTCTGCCTTGTCTTTGTGGCCTTTCTTGGACAGGTTTTTCTCACCTGCCACCTGTAGCGACAGCAGGCCTCTGCTTGATACTGGTGTAAGAGCTTTGGACCTGGTTTCTTATCTTTCTCCCCGAAGTGGGAAGTTTTTGTTTCTGTTACCCTCATAGTTACAATGACTCTTTTCCTGAGTCCTTGGGGCCAGGGGTTGCCTGTACTTCATCCAGAGAGGAACAGGTTTTGCTTCTATCCTTTCTCCAAAAGCAGTGGACCCTGCCTGTGCCTTGTGCTGGGAGCATTTGGCACCTCTCTTTCAGTGTCTCGGGCTTCTGCTGCACAGGAGAGGAGAGCCTGGGTAAGTGGGGGGCTTCCTGCCTGTCCGGTGGTGGCTGATCTTTCTCTGGACCTCCACATTCCCAAGCCAGGGAGAGAGCTGTCTAGTCTTCTGCCTGCTCCTGATCCTCAGTGATCTTGAAAGTGCAAACTCCCCAAAGTCTGGGTCTCCTGGCCATTCCATACATACCGCTGGCCTTGATTGGCTTTTAACTATGGCTAAAATTTAGCTGACACCTTCACCCATGTGCCACAATTTTCCCTGGTGATCTTCCACTTTGAAATTCAGCTTATTTGATTGTTTTGCAACCTCAGATATCTGGTAAACTAAAAAGAATTATAACTTTGGCTCACTGTCCATATTTTTGTCATTGCTCCCAGTGGCTTTCTCTATCCCATGGGTGTGGGAACGAAGTGTCTTACAGACAATCACAAACTCATTCTAATTTGTTTATTGTCTATCAAGGACATTGTATGATTTTTAAATATTAAATTCTTCTATATTTATAAAATTGCTTTTAAGGCATTTTGAAGCCATGTTTGAAAGCTATAAATGATTTTTCTTTCCTCCTCATTTTATAACCTAGTAACCAAGGTCATTAATGAGAGTCACGGTTAAACTTTTTTCCTTTGAAAAACATTTAAGAGTCAACACATCATCAGAGATTTTTTTGCCCTTTTCTTTCCTTTGGAAATTCTTGAATTGTCTCATTTTAAATTTATATAAGCTCCCTGTACCAATTAGGCAGTATCTCATGAATTTTAAGAGATCTCATAAAATGCATTTTTCTTTTGTATTAGATCTCCTTATCTGGGCTCAGTTGTGGAGTATGCACATAATGAGAGAACATTTTTGTGATTACTTAATGTTCCAGTTTTTGTTTGTTTGTTCTTTCTTTCTTTCTTTCTTTCTTTCTTTCTTTCTTTCTTTCTTGAGGTGAGGTCTTGTTATGTAGTTCAGGCTAGTTTTAACTCACTATGTAACCCAGGCTGGCCTCGAACTTGCAGCAATTCTCCTGCCTCAGCGTCCCAAATGCTGTGATTACAGATGTGCATCACCACACCCAGTCCAGTTTCTGTTTCTGTGACTCAAATCTTTTAATTTGTGAAAATCCCCATTTTTACAGATCCTATGGACCAGGCATTCGGAAGGGCACAGTGGAACGTTTTGTCCCTGCTCTGTGGTTCCTGGGGCTGTGATGGGAAAACTCAGAAGCTGGGGCCAGAAGTTCGCAAGCCTCATTAACCACATGCCTGGAGGTTCTTCTCCACTTGGGGCGCTGCATGTGAACTCTGCATGAGTCTGGCTTGGGCTTTGGTACGGCTCAGATATGATTTGTCCCTCAGAGGCTCATATTGAAAGCTTGTTCCCCAATGTGATGATGTGAAGAAGTGGTAAGACCTTTCAAAGGCGGAACCTGGTGGAGGTGATCAGGTTATTGAAGGTGTTGTCCTTGCAAGAGATTAAGATAGTTCTTGTGGGATCCTGAGTTCTCACAAAAGCGAGTTGCTATAAAGAAGCAAGTCTGACCCATAAACTGCTCTCTGAATTCCTGTCTCAGCATGCTCTTGTCCCACCACTGTGACACCATCCACCACGAGGCCCTCATCAGAGCTGAACCAATGCCAGTGCTGTGCTTTTAGGCTTCTAGAATTATGAGCTAAATAAATCTCACTTCTTTATAAGTCCCCAGCCTCGGGTTTTCATTAAAGTAGCAGAAAACGGGCTGATACAGGTTTCTGGACAGTATGGGAATTAGCTACACGGCAGCTGTACTGCATGTTCTAGCCCAGCTCAAAGTCACGAGGGATTATCCTCGTCACAGTCTGTTCATCGATCCAGGCACAATCGCCCGTCCAGGTTCATAAGGACCAGACGTAAACTCCAGCTCTTATCTGGGGGGAATAAGAACATTCAGAAAAGGCACACAAAACTAGAAATAGTGTGGTGTGCATTTTAGAAAGTACAGTTTGCTACAATAAAACTCCAGTCTTTTAAGAAATGGAGAAAAGAAAAGGATAGAAAACAAAGATGAGGGGAAGTTAACTACAGTCTTCCTTGGAGACCCCTCAGAATTTCTTAGAATCTTCTAGTTCTTTTTTCCCTGTGACTAGGGTGGGATATTATTTACCAGTTCTTCTTTTGTCTCTGACATTGTGTGTGTCTCTTTTAAAAGTGTTCCTATTTCATGTGTATTTTCCAGGATTTTTTAACCCTGTGTGTTTTCTAGGGCCATTCCAGTTAACTAGATTTTATCTCAGCTTGGCCCTTTCTGGCCCTACCACAGATGGGTTGGAAGGAAGGCACAGAAGCCTGGAGTGTGCATGCCCAGCACAAGTATTTTTCAACACTGAACTTTTTCTTTGTCGACCTGGGATTCAGAAAATCTTTTAGGTAGATAACAGTAGAACCTGAATTGAGTTCAGAGGTCTCCTTATGCCAACAGAAGCACAGTGACCATTGGGTCATCAGGTATTTCTTGTTCTGTTTTAAGATACCTCTCAAAACAGCAATCCTGACTCTGTCAAAAATTTTTCAAAGTGAACCCTTAGACAAATTATCTTTGATGAAATGTAGTCATACCCATGGTACTAAATCCACAGATTCGATCAACGCAAGAAAACATATTCAGAAAAAAAATTGTGACTGTGCTGAACATGCACAGGCTTCCTTTTCCTTGTCATTTTCCCCTGGACAATACAGTGTAATAACTATTTGCATAGTATCTGCCTTGTTTTAGGTGTTATAAATAACTCAGAGATGATTTAAAATATGCAAGAGGATGTATGTAGTTTACATTCAAGTGGTATGCCATTTTATATAAGGGACTTGAGCTGCAGATTTTTGGAGTCTGTAAATGTGGCATCTTGGGGCTTCTGGAACCAATCGAGCATGGATGCAAAGGATGAATGTAATGCCATGTACTCGAGTTAGAATTGTTACATGCAATCTGGATCAAGCTAGTATTTGGCCTACTTGGGGCACTGACTTGGGCTAAGATACTCTCATGAGACCTGTGGTGGTTGGGAAAAAATGGTGTGTCCACAATCTCACATCTTCAGAGCCTGTCCCAGAGCCAGCTGCCATTAGGCCTCAAGGACCCTTCTCTTACCTGTCTGCCCTCCACGTCTTGAGTGTTATTTGTTTATAAGAGGCTGT
>RJWT010004646.1:0-32776 GCA_004365215.1 Cuniculus paca
AAATACTTGCCTAATTGCTCCAGTGCCTATCATGGACGTTCCTCATTACAGTGGTATGTTACACACTTTCTTGCCTTCTAGGGTGAGTTTAAAATGCATTAGATTTGTGGGCAAAAATGCAAGAGAATTTGTTGTTCAAATAATATAACATAAAGACACTGAGCACCACACTTAACAAATAAAGAAGAAACAAAATGTGTGCTATCAAAAGAAAAATTTATACCAGAAATAAAGTCTCCAATGTCATTTGTGATGTCAGTTCTGAACTACACTACCCAAGATGTTGAGATGATAAGCACCCAGAGAACCCAGAATATCTCTTTATGCATACCCTCCTCAAATCCACCTGAATCCAGATCACATGGTCCCCAGAGTGGTTTAAGGGCAGTAATTCTTACCTGACTTTCATAGAGATTTCTTTCAGTTTCAAATATCATTCACTATGCTGTCCTGAAGGGTACTAGAGAAAATAATGGAGAAGAGGGTGTTGATGTAGAGCTAATATGCATTTGAGTGAAAAAAAAAAAAAAGGAAAAACCACCATGGAGTACAAGGATAAACCTAAATGGATGCTGGGATAATTATCAAGAAAAGAATACTATCCCCCAACTCCAAGCTCTAGTAAGTGGACTACTGCAAACTGTCCTATCCATATTGCTCTGTAGGCATGGTTCCAGTGAGGACAAAATCCTCTGGAAAATTGCCTCTTCAGATCTCACCAGTTGGGCACATATTTGAACTCCCTCACTTCACAGTGTCCTGTGAAAAACACTAGCATGGCTGAGGGGTGTGTCCTTTCTGATCTGAGCATCTGCAAGTCATGGAAGTCCCTGGGAATCTTTGTCCATTAGGCATACAAGTACAGGTCATGGGCCCTCATCAGTGGGCTACGCCCAAGCATGTACTTAACCTGATGTCATTAAGGACCGCCTCTGTATTTTGGGAGGCTCACTGACGTCTGAAGGCCCGTGAACATGATGTTGGAGAAAACTGATTTAGTTCTTATCTTATTGCACCAGCACAAGCAACAGTTACACAGGTCACTGTGTTGAGATGTGAGCAGCCCAATCGCTTGATGACCTGGCTCTTTTCAGAACTGCAAGGAGAAAGTCTGATAAGACATTTCTGACTCTCTTAAGGAAAAACAAACAGAAGATACAGAGTTCAGTACCCACTGAGATCAATATCCGGAGATAAGAAATCCCGACCTCTTCTTCTATAGCCATCAGTGCAAAAAGGCATTATGGGCCAGCAACTCTACATGAAAATGGGATATTTACCAACAGGCACTGGGAAGAGTCAATTGTGTTACCTTCACTGACACACAGGTCAAACAGCAAGGAAAAGGACCAACTATGTACCTTCTTACAGTGTTCACTTGTGTAGAACAATGTGTCCCATAGCCCACAGTGGAAATATCTCACAAGAATTTATCACCTGCTGAGCCTCTAACTGAATAGATGGTGAAAAAAACATGGCACTACCCAGTTAGGAAGAGGCTTCTATTTCACCTCGATAGGGATGATCAGACTCTGAGTACCACTCTAGGTCCACATGATAAACAGCCTGGATGTTTGCAGTCACAAATGAAAAAACTTTTTTTATGGCTATGTCCAGACACACCATACGAATACCTCATTCAACACACACTTCGATCTACATGATAAACTAGAATCTTCCTTGCCCATCACCACTGGCACAAAATATTTTCATTCAATACTGGTACCAGAATCAACTGAGGAGAACCCTATCACTCTGAGACCCTCATTCTAATCCCCTTGTCATCTGAAAGGTTCCTGTGTTTCATGCTCAGGAATGACAGTATCATCAGGTAGAGGAAAGCGCAATCTTAAGAAACAGGGATCATTCAATATTCATTATTCTGCACACTACACAAGGAAAAATTCATGGGAACTGGATAGACATAGTACCCTCCTCATCACATCACCAGGCAACATTGCCTGAAGCATGGCTACGGCAATGCACAATATCCCCATCATCTCTTATCAAAGTTTATGGAGACCCCTCGTCTTTTGCTACAAGGGAGACCCACACCTGCACTTACTTGGAGTGTGTGCAATGGGATCACTGATTTTTAAACACTTACACTGACTTCCAGACCATTCCCTGAAACAAATGCACAAAAAAATGTATCCTTTACCAGTCCCCTTCATGCAACCATCTACACAATCTGCACACCATCTCCTCACTGGGGGAACATTATCAATAGCAGACTCATCACACATCACCACGTGTTACAAAAATGGATGTTCTTCAGGAGGATCTGACCAACTGCTCCAATCTGTATCACAGGAACATATCATAAGAAAATGAACCCAGGTCTCATTTATTCCCCTACTTTGACTAGTATGAAATCCATGAGATCTACTTGCAGAGATCCCACATTACCAGATTATTTACTGATGAAAAAAAGAAGGCACTGAGCATCACACTTCCCAAAAAAACAGGAAACCATGAGTTTTCCCATCAGTGCTCAAATGTATGCTATAAATACGGCTCTGAGGTGAATTGGGAATAAGCTCTAAACAATACACTAGGAAGTTGTGAAGTAGATGTGGACCCAGGAAACATGGAAAATACCTCATTATGCACACACTGCTGACGTCTACCTACATATGGAGAATCACACAGTCCCCAGTGAGGCACCAGAACCTCGATTGTTACCTGACATTTGCTTCTGTTCTGGCCACAATCTAAAACATCCCTGAGGTCTCTTGCAAGGGAACCTGGAATAAACATAGAGAACACGGTGTCAGTGCAGAGACAATGAGCATGTCACTGCCTCCATAAACCACTGAGTCACACTGGAAACTTACCTGGATGTGGAGAAGATTGTGAGGGAAACATCACTCTCCTGAAAGTTGAACACCTCCTACTTGGATACTTGCAAACTCTCCTCTGCTTCCTAATCCCCAGCTCAACATCAACAAGCACAAAACTAGGACAGAATCCATCCTTCAATGCTCACATTTCAGCATCCATATGATCTCCTCCGTGCCTTCACAGATACTGGCAAGAACACCATCCTTTCTGAACTAAGCACCTTCAAATCAAACGGGAGCCCTGGAATGTGGAGGAACTCCGTAATCACTTACTTGTGCACTGACCTGGACAGACTCATGTCTTCAATAGCCACCATTTTGGCAGCCATGATAGCTCACATCTGCCAAGTGTCCCTTCACAGACACTAGCATCACCAAGGATGCCATACTTTTTGACCTGAGTACTGTGAAATATAGGAGCCAGGAATCCCTAGACGCCTTCATCAATTCCCTGTGCACATGGAGGAGTCAAGATCTACTTGGCCACCTGCCACCAAGGACACACGTACCAGATGTCTATAGGGATCTCAATGAGTAGGACGTATGCCTCACTGTGACAGCAGGATCCCTGTGAAAAACACATTGCAAATACTGAGTTAATCCATGATTCCTTGCACAGCACATGTGACAACTGCAGAGTCAACAAGTTTTTAGAGACCACAGTTATGCAAAACTGGGACCTTGAAGAGTTCCATGGAGAAGCCAGGTAAGAGAAATCATCAACCTAAAATGGAACACTGCTGAAGATCAAGTACTATTATCCATAGTGGTAGACACCTGGATGTTAACAAGAAGCCCTGGCCCTCCATATATGGCATGAGAATGAAAAATTGCTTAATGGGCCAGCATCTTACATGAAAATGTGATGCTTACATGTAGACTTTGTGAAGTGTCCATGGTTTTACCTTCATTGTCACACATGTCAAACTGCAGGGAAGAGACATGACTGCCCATGGGTCCACGTTAAATGTTTATGGAAATAGAAGACGTTATCATGAGGATGAAGGTTGCCTGTCTCATAAGATGTGATCACCTCCCAGGAGACTACCTGGTGACAAAACATGATAGCAACATGGTAGGCTTAGGCTCCTTTTGAACCTAAAATATATCAGGCCCCCAAAACTGGACTACGGTCACGTTAGCACTTACCTGACCACTAGCAACTTGACTCCAATAAATCCTCCTAATCAGTGAGCATACCTTCCTGAAGAAGACCCAACCATATCATGTAAAACCGTATCACTCAGCATGCACTTTGCAAGAACAGCTGGACCTTTCTGGGGCCATCATCACTAGCATCGAGGAGTTTGAAACACACTGAGACCAGAACTAATCCCAGGAGAATATTAACATACTGAGACCAATATCCTCATCATCTGCATCCTGACAAGATTCCTTGATTTCTATTCACAAATATGGTCCATCATGATGCCTTGGAACAGAGAAAAAGGATTTCAAGAACACAAGTACATCTCAATATTCATGGTCATACTGCCACATGAAGGCCAAACTCACTAGACGCAATCCCCATCTGGGCCCCAAGAAGAATATCTGGCTAAAAAACATGGAGAAACTTCTTTTTGAACTTGCTAAGGAATAGCAAGCCCTGAAAAACAGTCTATGACCACATCCTTACCAGACCATCTGCAATCTCACCTCCACAAATGTTTCTTAAGCACTGCATTTACCTAAATGGAAAGTCAACCTCACCATGCCAGACCCATGGAAATGAACATACAGTTTGTCCTGTAAGAAAACCTGTCCATTCCTTTGGCCATCACCAGTGGTACAAAAGACTCTTACTATACCCTGATGCTAGAAAAATTTGCATAGAACACAATCATTCTGACACACTGAATCTCATCATCTACTCACTTGTAATGGTCCCCTTGCTTCTGGCTTGGCAGGCTTGTCCACTGCAACATCACTTGGACAAGGGAAAAAAAACATCATCGCTTTTATTTTTTTATTGTTCTTTTGCTTTTAAAATAAAAAAAGAAATCCCACAACACACAAACTCTGTACACTCACTTTTCTGAGCACAAGCCTAGAGGAAACTGATGTTCAGTGGATTGGAGCACTTAACCCTTATTGCTTCCCTGGGCACCTGCACTCAAAATGACTCACATGACCATATCAATCCTTAACCTGCACACAACCACCAAAATCTGGATTCGGTTGATGTTTAAATAATGCTCTATCATGGCTTACCATGTGCTCTGGATGCCTCTCTGGAAAAGATGACCAAGTGAAATGTGATGGTTTGTATCTACATGTCACCCCAGAGCCTAATGTGGTCACAGGTTGGGCATTTCACAGGTGACTAGATCTGACTTGGATAATTCTGCATTTAAGTTGAGGATGTTACCATAATGGATTATTATTACTAAATTAGTTCACTGATTGGTTTGGTAAAGTTCTGGATGTGGATAATAGAAAAGCCAACCCTGGGGGTGGATTTCTACCCACCCTAAGGGAAACAAGCCTCGATAGAATATAAGGGACAAAGTAAGAGTCACTACTTGTCGCTCTCTGCTGTTTACTTTCTGCATGCTATTTTAGCTACCTACTGCCTGACATGAACAGTTTACTCTCTGACATAAACCTTTGCCATGCCACCCTTCCTGGGAGCCAGCCAGGAATGAAACCTCAACAACCTATGAGCAGCTATGAACATTTCCTCCTCAATGTTGTAGGTCAGGTATCTTGTCTCAGTGATGAGAAAAGTAACCAAGACAAGAATCTATCCTTTATCGGTGCCTTTTTCAATGTCCACATGCATAGTCTTCACATCGCTCTCTCACTCATGGTTCAATGCCACTAGCAGGCATCACCCACCTTCCAAAGGACTAACAGGGTAACCGTAAAATGTGCATGCTGTAGCATATACCTGCCAAGTTGCTCTAATTCTTCTCACACGGAACAACCATATATTACTGACCTCTCACCCTGCTTGTTCACCTACTGGGACAAACAGTAAATGTCCAACATATCCCTGAAGGGATGTTAATGATACCAAGATGGCACTGAGCACCACACTTGCCAACTTAAGGAGGAAACATAAGAGATTCATCCTCAGGAGTCAATGTATAGTGGAAAAAAAAGGTCTGTTGTTAAATGTGGAAGCAGCTAGCAGCTCTGAATCTTAAAGTAGCCAAGACATTCAGAGCACTCACACCGAGGAAGTAGGAGAATTTCTGTTTTTGCACACACTACTGACATCCCCATGGATCGAGGAAACCACACAATGCCCAACCAGTTACTAGCACCCTGTTACCTGACATTTGTGTGAGGGTCTGCCAAGAATTTTCCATGCATTCCTAACCACTGTTGCAGGCAACCTGGAAAATACATGGACAGGAGGGTGCTGTTGTAGAGCTCAAGAGCTTTCGATGCCAATGAAAAACAGTAAGTGTCACTGAATACTTACCCAGATGCTAGGGTGATTGCCACAGAAGCAGTTCTTTCAAAAGAGCCCAACCTCGCCGAACCACGACATAATCTTTCTTTCAGTATTCACAGATTCAGCATCATTTGGACCACGCCCATGCAAGGTGTCCCCTCACACCTACTAGCCTAGCCAAAAGTTACATCCTCAGTTCTAAGAACCTTCAACTCAAGGAGGAGACTGGGAAAGCCAAAATGCTGACTTACTGATGCACACAGGGGTAAAGGGACCTCAGCAGTGGCCTGGGCCTTAAAGCAGAGTTACCTGGACATCTGTCAGTATCCAACTGTGTACTTTCTATGAGGCACTCTGACATTAGGAGCACTCTGAAAAATACATCAACAAATACCAATTTAGTCCACATCTCCTTACACCAGCCCATGTGAAAAATGCATAGGTCAGTATTGTTTTTGCTATGGGACTTCATTCATTATATAGGTCCTACAAGAATATCAAGGACCTTGCCATAAAATGGACATTCTTCCTACCTAGAACAGAGTCTTCCTACCTAGAAGAGAAACCTGGAGAAGTTCCAAATAATCACATCTATAGTGGTGCAAATTAGAATATAAACAATAATCTAAGCCTCCCCATGAATAGCAGGGAGCATAATAACTGTTCCACGGTCTAGGATCCTACATAACATCAGGAATCTAACTGACAGTTACTGGGAACCACTCTTATTTTCTTCTTTTACCTTCAGGAGTATGCATTTCCAACTGTGGGGAAAAGGTAGCGGTGTCCAAGGAAACTTCCCCATTGGGTATCAGAAAAGAAGTGTCCCAGGTCTCATGGCACAACATCTCACAAGACTGAACCAACAGGTGGGTCCACAGAAGGAAGCCTGGACATAAAACCTGGTTAGGCAAAGGCTACCTTTTAACATCTGTAAAGAACAACAGGCTCCATGGAGCAGATATGCCCACTTTGGGACTTCAATTCATGTGGGAAAAAAGGCATCGAGCTTAACTATGGTATCAACCCTGAAGTTTGCTCCAGCTAATATGTTCAGAGGATGAGCCCCAAGACATATAAGAATATCTTGTATGTACACCCTCCTGACAGCCACCTCAACCTGAAATATCACATGGCATCAGTGAGGTATGAAGACACTGATTCCTACCAGAAATGTGGATGAGATTCCAGCCATAGATGTCAAAGGCTTCACTGTCTTCCCCTGAAGGAAACCTAGAGAAAACATGCAGAGGACAGTGTCAGTGTAGCATCCATAAGCATTTTAGTAGACAAGAAAGCCACTGAGTGACACAGGAAACCTACCAAGGTACACATATCATTGCAAGAAAAATAGTCCTGTTCTCAAAGTCCAGCCTCATATTCTAGGCTCCTGCATCTAAATCAAGATCAACCAATTCACAGGGAAGCCACTATCACTTAACGAAGGCCATGGACAATCCCCATCAATGAAGAAATAAAGGCCCAATGCTGTCTTTACTCAGATCATGGAGATGTTCACCCAGATGGTCTCGCAGGGTTCACTGTGATTTGTGAACACCCTCACTAGAAAGAAACACAAAATATCCTATAATTAATGGTCTCCTTCTCCATATCTATCTGTACAACTTACATGTCATTATACCATTCAGGGTCATCCATCTAAACTACAATTATCCTCCATCAGGTGAACAGAGCAGACACATGATGGTAAATGGACACTCTTAAAAAGATACCTCCCAATGCACTCCAATCCTTACCTCAGGGACTCAAAACTGTGACAGCGATCTCATTCCATGCTTACTAGCCTAGTACGACAAGCATGAAATGTACGCTATGTCCTGACAGAAATGCAATACTATCTGGTGCTTCCTCAAGATAGCACGAAGGCACTGAGCACCACTTTGGTGAAATGAAGAGAGAAATATCAGAATTTCACCATCAATAGTCAATCTGTAACAGGAAAAAATTATTTGATGTTCACTGTGGCATAAACTCTGAACATCCTCTAAGACCTTAGAGGAAACATGAGGACATCTTATCCACACCATCCATCTAGATTTGGACCATCATATGGTGCCCAATGAGGTAGAGGCACCCTGATTCTCACCTGCCATTGTATGAGGTTGCAGTCACAGTCTTCTCAAAGTCACCTGAAGAACCTGGCAGAAAACACACGGATGACGATGTCAATATACATTCAATGAGCATTTCAATTCCCATGAAAAGCATCCAATGACACTGAAAATGCACCTGGATTTTGGGACGATTGCATAAAAACAGTCTCATCCCCATTGTCAAGCCTCTCCTATGTGGACACCTGAAACTCTCCTGTGCTTCTGCCTCCCCAGGCAGGGCCCCAACAAGAGCAAAGGTAAGGAAAAAATCTCTCCTTCATGGCTATGTCACCATCTGTTTGATCTCACCCATGCTAAGTGACCCCTACAGATGGTAGTATCACTGTGGATTCCATGCTTTGTCACCTGAGCAACTTCAAATCAGGAAGGGAGCTGAGACGACCAAGGCGCACATTTGTCACTTGCCCATGCATGTGGAAGTGGCAAGACCTTGTTATCGACTGAACCACAACTTCATACTTACCTCAATCTCTGTATGCATCCAACTGAACACACTGTGCTGCTCACTGTGACAAGCATGTCCCTGTGAAAATTATATCTGAGAATACTCACACTATGCATACCTCTTTCCACGAGCACATGTCAGTATTGTGGAAGTTCCTGAGTTTGATTTTTTGGCTCCCTTTAATTTAATACCCGAGACCTGCGGGTGTTCCCTGGAGAAAGTCTAGTAAGAGGCTTTTTTTCTTTGAAGGAAAACATGATGAAGTTCCTAGGGTCAATATTCATAGTGGAGATTCACAAGAATGCTGACCTCTCCATCTACCTCGGCAACATGAAAACGGCATTGTGGGTCAGCTTTGCCACATGACATGGGATGCTTACCAATAGTCACTGGGAAGATCCCACCTTCATTGGCACACAGGTGAAACTGTGGTGAACAGCAAAGGGTGCTCAGGTGCCCTCCTACAATGTGAATCAGGAAAGACAAAGGTGTTGCTGCACTGAAGGTAGCAACATTTCGCAAGTCCTGGTCACCAGCTGAACTTTTGGCAGGCTACCTGGGGATCAAACATAGCAATAAGAGCTTAGGCAGAAGCTTCTTTTGACCTGGATAAAAAACATCTGGCCTAGTTATACCATGACTTATATCCATGCTACTACTTACCAGACTTTCACAAGCCTACATCTGCCAATGTTTCTTGATCACTCTGTACTCATGAAGAGAAAGGAAATAATACCTGCTATAGGTATCTACTTCAAGTTATACCATGTTCTGGAAAAATACCTCCTCTATGTATTGGAGGCCTCTAGCTCACAAAGGACCATGCCATCTTGAACACTCTTTTCTCTACCATGCACAAAAAGATAATTCACAACCACTTGATTTCTGATTTTCTAGACTTTCATACCCAGGTTTATTTACAAAGTAATTGGTGTCAGCTACACTCAGGATCAGCAACATCCTTCACTGAAGTTGAAGAAGATCCTATTTCCTGTGCTATGATGGAGAACCATACCTGCTTTGATCTGCATCTTGTTAATGTTTAAGGGGATGACATTTGCTGGTTCACTCTGAGGTCTGGGCCTGTCACAAGCAAAAACACCCAGAAAATCCTATCCTCTATTTGTGCCCTTTCTTTTTCTCCACCGACACAATTGCCAGGTCATGGTATCATTCAGTGGACAATTACCACTACAAGGATCTCACCTATGTCCAGTGAAAGCCAAGGAAGAAAGATGGATAATTGTGAGCAGACACCTGCCAAACTCCTACAATCTGTATCTAAGAAAACCACTCTAGGTTAGTTATCAAAGCCCTTTCTTTTTCTATCATGTCCAGGTTAAATGCACACTTTCTGCCTGAATTCATTAGCATCTGATACTTCAACCTGATAGGAAAGAGGCCCTAACCCTCATACTTGCCAAATACAGGGGATACATTAGTGTTTCACTATCAACACTGAAAGTTACATGGGAAATGAGGTCTGTGAACTGTGGATGTAGGGTCAACTCAGAATATACGGTCACTGTCACCTTTGAAGCGTAAAAACCCAATACATGACAACGTCTCATTAGGCATACCCTTATGACAGCTCTGTCAATAGTGGAAAGTTGGAAAGGCAACAGGCTATAATTTTGTTTTTCCTTGGATTGTTCAAGAGTTTTTCAACACACCCCTTCACCTGATCACTTCCATTAACTTCAAAATACCTATACCAACATATCATTTACCATTCTTCTTGGTCTTCCACGTCATGGATTCTTCAGCCCCACATCCAGCAAGAGTACGGTGTCCTGGATAATTTTCCATAGTGTAAAATAGTATACTCAAGGCACTGGATCCCTGTACAATGACCTACAGCAATTTCACAAAGTCAACACTAAAATCTCATATTTACTAGGACCTATAGCAGTAAATCACTTTCTAAAATGCATTCTGAGCAAAGTTTATCAAAACACAAGTTGAAAAACATCATTCTTGTCATAATGTATAAAAACAAGAGTTCTCACTAATAAGTTGAAATCAGCAAACCTTTACACTAGGGAAGAAGTTACCGAACAGTTAAAAGATCAAGGAAACGTTAGGTAAAGGGCCCGAATCTCTTCTAAAGAGAAATCTGAAGGCGAGCTCATCTATGTCTTGCTAGGGTCAATTTCTTATCAAGTGAGTCGCAAGATTTCATCAGTTACCATTGGTAGGTTGACTCACTGTGATTGCATCACTGTTGGAATCTTAGCATATTTGCAATGTATACTTGGGATACATCTTCTTTCACTTGAAGAGACAAAAGAAGGACAATTTCAAAATTTTTAGTTGCTTCCCTCATCAGGGGAACTATCTAAAGCACCTAAATCTTTAGATCCTCACAGTCAGTGAAGTTCTTACACTATCTTCTCTTGTTTGGGAAGGAAATAATTTGATGTTTATACACAGTAAGAGTTTGGGGTTGATAACAGTTATCAATCATTCACAAAGGTGTAAAAGAACTCCCCAGAATCACACAACAAACTAAAATGTTCTCTAAACTAGACAGTGCACAGTTGCCACTGAAGCACAATTTCTTCATGTAATGAGGCAATATTACAAGTGCATAAACGACATTTTGGAAAACACACTCTCCATAATGGTGACTAACCTATGCAAGCTATGAGCCAAGTGCTGGATTTTCACCATCCTCCCAGAAAGTGGATATTCCTTCTTCTTAGTCATTGCGTGAAGAACACATTCCAGAACAGTAAAACGAGACCAGAATCTGGTTCAAACACTGGCTAGAACTTCCTTCTCTGAGCTGGGGAGAAGCATGTGTCAGTGTAGAGCCCATGAGGATTTGGTGCCCCTGAAGACACAGAGAAAAAAAGAAAATTAAGTTAGACAAAGATGACCACAAGGGAAACAGTCCTATCCTCTAGCTAAACTTCTCCTAGGTGGACAACTACAAACTGTCCCATGCTTACTGCTCCTGTGCAGGACCAAAGTAAGACCAAACGAAGCATGAAATCGAAACAGTATTATAACTCCTTCAATGCTCCCGATTCCAGCATCTATGTGACCTCACCCATGCTAAGGGTTCCCTGGGGCCAGAAGCTTCATCAGTGTCTTCACCCGCCCCCGCCCCCCCGATATAAGCACTATCTAATCCAGGAGAGAGCAGGAAATGCTGAAGGATGCATACTTCACTTTTCCGTGCATGTGGAGGTGGCAGGACATGGTTGGTAACCTGGGCCCAAGCCCACACCTACCTGATGTTTGTATGGACCCCATGAGGATGAACTACACCTCACTGTGACATCAGGATCCCTATGAAAATCACATTGAAAATAGAGCTTAGACCATGTCTCCATGCCCTATACCATGTGAGAATTATGGGGATCATCATATTTCTTTGTAGAACCCCACTTGATTCACTACTGGGGAAGCCCATTCACAAAGCCATATAGGAAAAATCTTTCTCCTCTGAACGGAACCCTGCATGATGTAGTGGTAGAAAACTACATGAAGAACAATCCTGACCTCTCCAAATATTATAGCATGCATGAGAACACCATATGAATGGGCAATCCTACATGAGAATGTGACGCTTGATGGTAGCCACTGAGAATCACCAATTGCTTTACCTTCATTTTTACACATGTCAACAGCAAGAAAAGGACAGGTATGCCTAAGGGCCCTCTTCCAGTGTTGATGAGAAAAGAAAAAGCTCATGCCTCATGCTCAGAGGTCTGCTACGCCAAAATGTCACTGGACAAGGCCAACCACAATACAGACAAACAGATGCCCCAACAGTAAAGTTCCTGAACCCTACACCAATGGCACAATCATGTAAAGTGCATGGGTTGAGTTCTACCCTTGTTGATTCCTTGGTCACCTGAAAGCTAACCTGAGCCCCTACAATCCACAGGGACCTCACCATCACTTAGCAAAGTCATGGAGATCTATCTGCTGGTAGGAGGGAGGCATGCTACTGCACATCAGGAACCTGGAGGTGTTCAATGGGATGGCATTTCAAGCCTCACTGTGAGTTCTGGACCACTCACTAGAAGAGATGTGCAATGAAACCCATCCTTACTGGAATACTTTTCATTATTCACCTGCACAATGTCCCTGTCTCCCTACAATTTGAAGTCTAAGATCACTATGAGATTCTACACTCATGCCCACAGATAAACCCTGGAAAAGGAAATGGACATTGTTGGGGTGATGCCTGACCAAGTCCTCCAATGCGTATCTCAGGAACCAATTCTATGACAATGATTGCTTGTTCAGTTTATGCACTTCCTTAAGCAGTGTGAAATACAGATCTGCTGGCCTGCATTCAACAAAATTTGGTACTTCTAAACATAGCAAAAAGGCACAGAACACCACACTGTCCAGTTAACAGGAAATGTAAGAACCTCAATTTTTGTAGTCATTTCTACACCGGCAAAAAAACAAAACTCAGGGCAAATGGACACAGTTGCCAAACACAATGTGAGCCAAGACATTCAGTAGATTCCCACCCAAGAAAATGCGACTATCTCCTTATAAATGAGCTCTTCATATCCAGTGAAATATGGAAAATCACCTTTTCACCAATGAGGTACCAGCTCCTAAATTCTTACCAGACATTTATATGAGGTTCTGATCACCAAATTCTCAGCATCCCCTCCTCTTCTGAAGGGAACCTGGATGAACATCATGAACACAAAGGTGTCCCTGCCTCTGAGAAATCTGGTGACACTGGTAAACAATCAGTGCACTGGCAACATACCTGCATGTTGGAATGATTAACAGGGATAGTCCTGAACACAAGTCTTACTTCTTCTAAGTAGACTCTTTAAAGCATACCTGTTACTTTCTGATCCTCATGGTTGGCCAAACAGCATAAAAACTTTCACAGAATCATAGTCTCACTGCTTAATATTTTTGCACCCATTTTACTTCTGCCAGGCCAAGAATGCACTCATAGTGCCATCAGGCATGACCTTGCACTACCTAACGTATTCAGAGGATGAGCACAAAGAAACATAAGAACATCTGGCATGCACACCCTTCTGACAGCCACCTCAATCTGGAACATCACATGGTCCCCAGTGATGTATGAAGACACTGATTCCTACCTCATATTTGGATGAGATTCCAGTCACAGCCACTGAAGGCTTCACTATCTTTCCCTGAAGGAAGCCTAGAGAAAGCAAGGAGAGTACGGTGTCAGTGTAGATTCCATGAGTATTTTGTTGCACAAGAAAATACTGAGTGACACAGGAGATCTACAAAAGTGCTCTGATATTGCCAAAAAACAGGCCCGTTCTCAGAGTCACACCTCTTATCTCGGACTCCTGAAACTAAACCAAAGTCAGAAAAACCCACAAGGACTACACTGTCACTTACTGAAGGCCATGGACATCATTTGTCCACGCTGCAAAAAAGGCCCATGGTTGTCCTTACCTGGATCCTGGTGATCATCAGCCAAATGGTCTCTTAGGGTTCACTGCGATTTGTGAACACCCTTACGGGAAAGAAACACAAGAGTTCCTACACATTATATCTCCTTCTACATATTTACCTGTAAAATCTGCATGTCATCCTATCATTTGAGTCTAATCTGAACTACCGGAACCCACCCTCATGTCAACAAACCAGTCATACAATGCCAAATGGACACTTGAGAAAATACCTCCCAATCCACTCCAATCCCTATTTTAGGGACCCACCCTGTGACCATGACCTCATGCTCTGTTTATTAGCCTATTATGACAAGTATAAAATGCATGTGATCTCCTGACAGGGATATGATAGCATCTGTTGCTTCCTGACAACAGCAAGAAGGCACTGAGCACGACACTGGTGAAACTGAGAGGAAATATCAGAGCTTCATTATCAACAGTCAATCTGTAACAGAAAAACAATCTCATATTGAGTGTTGCATGCAGAAGTCAATGTCAGTACACATTCCACGAACATTTCAATTCCCATGAAAACCATTGAATGACACTGAAAATGTACCTGGAGTTTTGTATACTGCAAGAAAATAGTCCCATCCCCATAGTCAAAACTCTCCACTATGGACACCTCCACATAGATATGCTTATGCCTCCCAAGGCAGGGCAACAACAACCACAAAAGCAAGGACACAATCTCTCCTTCTATGCTATGTCACTATCCACCCGACCTAACCCATCTTAAGCGCTCTCTCACAGACCGCAGTATCACTATGGATAACCATGCTTTGTCATGTGTGCAACTTCAAATCAAGAAGGGAGCTACAAATGTCAAGGCACACCTATGTCACTTACCCATGCATGTGGAAATGGCAGGATCTCATTGGTGAGAGAGGCACAAGCTCATACTTACCTGGATGACTGTATATATCCAACTGCACACAGAGTGCTGGTTACTCTGACATGAGTGTCCCTGTGAAAATTACATCAAAAAGTACTGATATTGTCTATGTCTGCTTCTACCAGCATCTGTGAGTAATGTGCAAGTTACGATGCTTGATTGTTGGGGCCCTTTGCTTTAATTCCTGAGACACAGGAGGGTTCCCAGGAGAAAATCTGCTAAGAGACTTTCTCTTCTTTGAAGGGGAACCTGAAGATGTTCTCGGGGTGAATATTCAGAGTGGAGATTAACAACAATCCTGGCCTTTTCATCTACCACAACAACATGAAAACTAAATTCTGGTTTACATTTGCCACATGACAATGGGATGCTTACCAATAGCCACTGGGAAGATCTCACCTTCACTGGCACACAGGTGAAACTGCAAAAGGTGCTCAAGTGCTCTCTGACAATGTATATCAAGAAAGACAAAGAAGATGTCGCAGCACTGAAGGTAGAAACATCTCCCAAGTCCTGTTCATCAGCCAGCCTTCTGACAGGATACCTGAGAATGAAACAAGGCAATACCAGCTTAGGCAGAGGCTTCTTTGGACCTGGGTGAGGATATCCGGCCAAGTGATTGGCTTGTATCCACAGTAGTACATACCTGGCCTCCAACAAGCCTGTATCAACCAACATTCCTTGATTACTCTATATTCACGAAAGGAAAAGGAACAATACTATGCTAAAGGTAAGTATCTACTTCAAGTTGCACCATGTTCTGGAAGCATATGATCGCTATTCATCAACCACCACCACTGGTGTGGGAGGCTTCTACTCCACACAGGACACAGTCATCATGAACATATTTTCTCTACCCTACACACACACACACACACACACAGGCACTGAACACACACACACTCAAAACACACACACACACACACACACACACACAGATTGCACTTCTGATTTTCTAGCCTTTATCATTCTAGCCTTTTTCATTATATTTATTCACAATAAAATTTGTGCTAGCTACTGCAGGCCACCGAACTTTAACTGGACCTAAAAATACCCCATTTCCTGTGCTGTAATGGAGACTCATACTTGTGATCAGGATCCTGCTGATGTTCTACTGGATGACCGTTTCCTGGTTTAGACATGCTGAGAGCAAAAACACCCAGAAAATCCTATTATCTATTCATGCCCTTCTTTTGCTCCACCTGCACAATCCCCATGTCATGGTATCATTCAGTTGTCCTTTACAAGTACAAGGATCCTCATTTATGTCCAATGGAAGTCAGGGAATAAAAAGTGGATACTCATAAGGAGACACCTACCACATTGCTACAATCTATCTCAGGGTAGTTAGCAAGGTCCTTGTTTTCTCCATAATGTCGAGTTCAAATGCATGCTTCCTGCCTGGATTCATTAGATTCTGATACTACGCCCTGATAGGAATGAGGTTCTTAACTGACCACTTACCAAATAAATGGGGATACATCAGAGCTTCTCTATAGACAATGAAAATTACATCTGAAATGAGGTCTAGAACTGTCAATATGAGGTCAGGTCACAACCCTACAGTCACCACGACATTCCAAGTAAGAGAATCTAGTATATGACAAAATCTTTTTAGGCACATCCTTATGATAGCCACCTGGATATTGAAGGATGAGTGGGAATCAGTGGGCTATCATTGTGTTTTCTCTTGGATAGTTTATGGTTTGTTCAAACTAGTCCTTCCATGGATCGACTAGTTTGTTCAAACTAGTCCTTCCATTCACTTGAAATTACCTATACCAAACTCTCAGCCTCTCCCTGCTCTTTCATATCACAGACCCTTCAGCCCCTTCCCCAGAGACAGTAAGATAACCTTCAGATACATATTTGTATCATTCTTAATACTATGTAAACTGTATTTTCTGGCATGTCCATCCTGCATCATAGATTTCTGTAAACTTTTCTGTGCTTACTGTTTTGTTATACCACCACCATGTATACATCCAAGCATGAAGCAAAGTATCTCTAAAACTTTATAGGTTCTATGTTCACTTCCCTCTCATATGAAATATGCAGCACTGCATTCACTAGGTACATTTATTATGTGTCTCAATTCATCCACTAGTACCTGTAACAAAAGCTTGGTGACAAGTGTCAATAACATCCTTAGTCACTCATTCTTGTAAATGAAGATCTGATTTCCTATGCTGTGGTGAACACCCACATTTGCACTTATAAGGACATCAGCAGCATTCTACTTTACAATTTATTTTGCTTCCTGTGATGTATTCACCTAATTCACAACCCATGTTACAGGTTACTGATTTGCTACATTTCTGCCAATACAACTCCAAACTCCCTATCTCAATTCATTATTTCAGCATCCACATATGATAAACAGATACAGGATTCCATGGATCAAACCAAGAGAGCATTTTCTTTCTTCACAATACATGCAAAACTTCCAAGCAGAGTATTTCAGACATGGAATTAGTGACAATTATATGAGTCGCTTCCATGCCACTAACGATACAAGCATTCTACATCTATTACAGGCCAGAAAAGATGCAATCACAGTTGATGTTTCCTTGTCATATTAAGGTGATATTATGCTCTGAAAACATGGATCACCGGAAAGGGGGCAACACAATAGCTAACATCGTTATGAAACATGTTTCCGAAAGTGAGATGGCACTAGTGGGTATGACCTTCTCTTAAACTCCTCAGAGTTCTATACTAAGACCTCATCTCTCATCATATTAATTTCAATGCTCATCTAGCAATCCTCTATATCCATCTGGATCGTAGAGGATCAGAAGGCCATCACTGCCCATGATCATTTCATCACTTACCTTTTTATTGGTGTGATTCCACAAAGCATCTTTTTTGATCATTGTGTTCTACTGAAGGGCATCTGACAAAAATACAAAACCAGTTGAGCAGAGAAAGTACTGCTGTGTCAGGACATGGGCCCATCCCCTTATTCATGACCACTGCTAAAGGATAGCTAAACTTCTCCAGGTATTTCGAGTCATTCAAACAAAACAGTATGGTTAAGAGTCCATCTTTTCTTATGTCAGCACCCTGGAAATTAACCTATGCTCACTGCAGTCTTAGAAGTTTCACAATACTTTCAATTGACCAGTCCATAATCACAACTTCAAAGGTCCTTTCTAAATGATCAAATTTCCCTATGATATAAAAAAATAAATTCATGTGTGTTAGTATTGATAAGGAGAAAATTGTTTCTTTTCTGAGCTGTGAGCATTAAATGTTCCCCCTACAGATAAAGATCTGGTTTAGGCTACATCGGCACTTACCTTAATATCTGATATTGATTTTACTATGTGCTGCATGTAGGATGTCCATGATGTCTTCAGGGGAACCTAAAAAACAAATTGTGAGAAATGGTTATGGTATACACAGCAATCAAGAAGGACTGTGGAATTCCCTTGGTCGCACCAATCACTTTACCACTCATCAGAATTACATGGCTAAATCTGAACACTGAGACATTCTATCAAAATTCCCATGGTCACTACCAAGGAATAGATAGTATGATCAAGGCACTGGATGCCTCTACAATTACCAATGAGGATCTCACAAAAGCCCATAGTACAATATCATATTTACTACTATCTTTAGTGGTATAACACTTTCTAAACTGCATTCTGAGCAGAGGTTACTACACAAGTTAAAAAATATTATTCTTGTCATAATACATAGAAACAAGACATGTCTCTAATGAGTTAAATTCAGCAAACCTGTACAAAAGGACAGAACTTACTGGAATAGCTTTGGTATACAATGTTAGGGGGCCCAACCACTCTTACAGAGAAACCTGAAGATTAGCTTATATGCGTTAATTTCTTACCAGGATAGTTAGAAAATTCCACTAGTTAACCTTGTTAGGTTTCCTCACTCTGATTCAATGCTTACTATTTTGGCATCCACTTGACCTCTTCCATTCCAACTGTCCATTTGCAGTCAGTAGCACCACTGAAGTTGCCACACTACCATACCTGATCAAGGAGAGTGTGGGAATGAGCAGGATCACTTTTGTCACACATGCAGATGCTATTGGTGAAATCTTGTTGGTGGTCTGGGCCAAGACTACACTTACTTGATGTCTCTAGTGATTTGCAGGTCACACTGTGACAACAGATCCCCTGTTGAAAACACATGAAGAATACTGACTTACTCAATGGGTCCTTGCACCATTACATGTGACAAGTACAGAGGATCCCACTTGCTTGACTGCTTGGGTCCTCATAAGAACTCCATGCACAAAACCTGGGAAGACAAACCTTTCTACCATGAATGGAAACCTAGAGATGTTCCAGGATCACTATCATTGATGGTGAACACCTGGATATTAACTAGATCCCTGTGTCTCCTTAAACAACAGTAACCACAGAAACTGCCTTATGAAGCTACAATCCTACATGAAAATGAGATACTTCCTGGTGGACATAAGCAAGTCTCCTGTTTTAACTTCCCATCACGCATGTTAAACAGCAAGCAAGAATGAGGACTGTCAGAGTGACATCCCACACTGCATTTCCAGGAAAAAAAGGTGCCCAATATCTGATCATACTAACATTTCACAAGGCCTCATGAGCAGCATGCCCTTCACAGCACATCTGGTGACAAAATGGACAACAATAAGTTTGCAGATCCTCATTTTTTACCTCACTTAAAACCATGAGGCTCTGAGAATCAAGTTATGTCCATGTTCACAATGAGCTGATCGCTAGCAATCTTTTCGCAAAATTTTTCTCTATCTCTGTGTATCCCTCCTTAATGGAAATCCAACAACACCAAAGAGATATCAGGTATTTCTTCAGACACACTGCTCTACAGGAAAACCTAGCCAATTCCTCAGTCATCCACAGTGGCACAGGAGGCTTTCACTCCACCATGATATAATAACCCATCCAAAGGAAACACTGTCATCCCCAGATGATGGCCTTCATCAGCTATTGAACTGTCTCATTCTTATGCTTTTTGCCTAAAGGGCTGGTCCACAACATCACTGAACCATTGCAAATTCAATCCCAAGACACACAGATCCCTCTACTTTTGTGTTCCTGCAACTGACAACAAGGGTAAATTCTTCGGTGCTGAAATGGCTTCCCCCTTCCCCCCTTGCAAAGCACAGCCACCACAAAATGTGTGGACCCCTCTATCAGTTACTGGTGCCTACGGATATCTGATTGCTGCTAAGATGGATGCCCACACAGGTCTCCACTTGGAAGCTGCCAAAGTTCAATGGGATGGCCTCATGTGGCTCATTGTATGGCAGGTCTGGACAGGTCACTGGAAAATTGACCAAGATAAGCCAACCTTTGCTGCTCCCCTTTTTCATCTTTACCTGCACCATCTCTATGGCACCAAATCATCCAGAATTTTTCACCATCATCAGACCCTTCTTACACACTGATGTATATTGCCCATGCAACAGTACATAGACATTCCTGAGGAAGTACTTGCCTAAATGGTCCAGTGCCTATCATGGATTCCCCTCATTACAGTGGTGAGTTATAGGCTTTCTTGCCTTCTAAGGTTAGTGGAAAATGCATTAGATTTGTGGGCAGGAATGTAATAGAAGCTGATGCTCGTTCAAATAAAATAAAGACACCTAGTACCACACTTAACAAATGAGTAAGAAACAATGCAGGTGTGCTATGAAAAGAAAAATCTGTACCAGAAATAAAGGCTCCAATGTTGTTCTCAGTGTCAGTTCAGAACTTTACTATCAAAGGTGTTCAGAAGATAAGCATCCAAATAACTGAGAATATCTGATTATGCAGACCCTCCTCAATCCAACCTGGTTCCAAAAGTGCACATAGTCCCCAGAGTGGTATAAGAACAATAATTCTTACCTAACAGTCACTAGAAATTTCTTTCAACTATGATTCACTATGCTGTCTTGAAGGATACTAGAGAAAAACATGGAGAAGAAGGGGTTGGTGTAGAAGTAATACACATTTCAGTGCAAAAATAAATAAATAAATAAATAAAATAAATCACCATGGAGCGCAAGATAAACCTAAACAGATGCTGGGATGATTATCCTAAAAACAATATTATTCCCCAACTCCAACCTCTACCAAGTGGACACCTGCGAATTTTCCTATCCATATTGCTATGTAGGCATGGTCCCAGTGAGAACAAAATCACTTCTTCGATTCTCACCAGTTGGGCACATATTTGAACTCACCAATTCCCAGTGTCCTGTGACAAACACTAGCATGGCTGAGGGGTATATCCTTTCTGATCTAAGCATCTGCATTTCATGGAAGTCCCTGGGAAGTCTCTGTCCATTCAGCATGCAATTAGAGGTCCTGCAGGGGCCCTCATCAGTGGGCTACGCTTAAGCACGTACTTAATTGATGTAAGGACCACCTCTGCATTTGAGGTCACTCACTGACATCTGCAGGCCTGTGAACATGACATTCAATAATAGTAATTTAGTCTGTATCTTCTTGCACCAGCACAAACAAGAATTGCAGAGGTCACTGTGTTGAGCTGTGAGCAGCCCAATGGCTTGATGACCTGGCTCCTTTTACAACTACAAGGACAAAGCCTGATAAGACACTTGTGACTCTCTTAAGGAAAAACAAACAGAAGATACAGAATTCAGGATCCACTGAGATCAATATCTGGAGGCTAGCAGGAATCCCTGCCTGTCCTTCTATTGCCAATGAGTATGATAAAAAGCATAATGGGCCAGGATTCTTACATGAAAATGGAATATTTACAAATAGGCATTACAAAGAGTCAATTGTGTTACCTTCACTGACACACGTCAAACAGCAAGGCAAAGGGCCAAGTGACCATGTGACTTCCTACAGTGTTCACTTTTGTAGAACAATGTGCCCTATAGCTGACAGTGGAAATGTCTCACAAGAATATATCACCTCTCGAGCCTCTAACCAAATACACGGGGGAAAAAAAAAAACCACGGCAACGCCCAGTTAGGCAGAGACACCTATTTGACCTCAGTAAGAATGAACAGACTCTGAGGACCAGGCTATGTCCACTTTACAAATGGCCTGCACATCTGCAGCCTCAAATTAAAGAACTTTTTATGTGATTATGTACTAACATACCATATGAATACCTCACTCACCATGCACTTTGATCTGCAAGATCAACTAGACTTCCTTGCCCATGACCACTGGCACAAAAGATTTTCATTCAATCCTGGTACCAGAATCAAATGAGGAGAACCCTATCACCCTGAGACACTCATTCTAATACCCCTGTCACCTGCAAAGATTCCTGGGTTTCATACTCAGGAATCACAACATCATCAGATTGGGAGAAAAACAATCTCTGGAAACAGGATCACTCAATATTCATTATCCTGCACACTACACAAGAGCAAACTCATGGGAACTGGATAGGCGTAGTACTCCCCTTCATCACATCATTGTGAAAAATAACCAAAGGCATGGCCATGGCAATGCACAATATCCCCATCATCCCTTATAAATGTCCATGGAGATCACTTGTCTGGTGCTACAAGGGAAACCCACACCTGCACTTACCTGGGAGCTGGGTATGTGCAAAGGGATAACTGATTTTCAAAGACACACTGACTTCCAAACCATTACTTGGAACAGATGCATAAAAAATGTATCCTGTTCCAGTCACTTTCATTCATCCACCTACACAATTTGCACATCATCTTATCACTGTGGGGCCATTACCAAAACCAGATGCATCATACGTGATCACAGACCATGCGTTACACAAATGGTCTTTGGGAGATATCTGACAAACTGTCCCAATCTATGGCACAGGAACATAACACAAGTAAATGTACACTAGTTCCTTTTATTCTTCTATTTTGACTAGTATTAAATGCATGAGATCTACTTGCAAGGATTCCAAAGCACCAGACACTCACTGATGAGAACAAGATGGCACTGAAAACCACACTTCTCAAAAATGGGGAAAGCACAAGAGTTTCACCATTGGCACTCAAATGTATGCTAGGAAAATGGCTCTGAGGTGAATAAGACTAAACAATATATTAGGAAGTCATAAAGCAGATGTGGACCCAGGAAACATAGAAAATATCTTGTTATGCACACACTCCTGACACCTGCCTACATATGGAGGATCGCATGATCCCAAATGAGGCACCAGAACTCCAATTGTTACCTGGCATTTGCTTTTGTTCTGGCCACTGTCTAAAACATCCCTGAGGTCTCTTGCAAGAGAACCTGGAATAAACATGGAGTAGATGATGTCAGTGTAGGCACAATGACCATTTCATTGCCTCCATACACCACTGCATAACACTGGAAACTTACCTGGATCCTGAGGTGATTGTGAGGGAAACATCACTCTCCCCAAGGTTGAACATCTCCTACCTGGACACCTGCAAACTCTCCTATGCTTCCTATTCCCCAGCTTGACAGCAACAAGCACAAAACCTGGACAGAATCCATCCTTCAATGCTCACATTTCAGCATCCATATGATCTCCCTGGTGCCTTCACAGATAATGGTAACTCCAAGAACACCATCTATTTTTTTTTTAATTTTAAAGGGGGGAAAAAAAACACAGACAAAAAATCAAGAAGAAAAAGAGACAAACAAGCAAACAACAAAAAACCCAAAACAATAACAATATAGGATTTTAAAACAAGATGATAGGAATTTAACAATGGTTGTTATTTTGCATAGATATCTTCAAAAAGTTGATTAAATACCAGATATACACATGCAAAACTGATCTATTCATATGAGTATTAACTGTTCTGTTCCAAGATCTAATAGAATCAGTAGTATAATCATCTAAGATATATTATGTACATATATAGAAATTTATATATTTTTTCTTTTCCCTTCTTTTCTCCTTTCCCCTAGTCAAGTTATTTTTCCCCTTTGAGCAGTTTCTTACCCTTTTGAAGGTGGTTAGTTGAAAAACGATTGTGTTCCATTTATACATCAAGGCTTTTATACATAAATGGAACACCATCATTTTCAAACTAACCAACTTCAAATCAAACAGGAGCCCAGGAACATGGAGGGACATCTTCATCACTTACCTGTGCATGGGAAGGTGGTGTGTCTTGGCTAAGGTCCAAGCCCACAGTTGCTGATGTCTCCAGAGATCTGCATGAGAACCTTGGAAGCATCAGTGACCTCAGGCTTCCTTTGTAAAGCACATCAGGAATACCATGTTATGCCAGTTCTCTATGCACCTGAAAGAGTGAGAATATTCTTTTCTTTGTACCAGAGATGGAACTTATGACCTTGCACTTGCCAGGCAGGCACTTATGTCACTGAGCTAAATATCCAGCCCCAAGAGAGAATTTAAGGGATTATGTCATTATTTTGGGGAGGGGGCCTAATTGTTTCACTACCTGTTTCCATGTGGCAATCCACATACAAAGCCTAGTAGTGGAAATCTTATTCCCTTGAAAATGTATCTGCAGAAGTTCCAAGGGAAAATATCCACAGTGGTGGAAACCTGGGTATTAACAAGGATCCCTGCCTCTCCATACAAGATACCAAACATGGAAAATGCCTGTAGGACAGACACTCTATATGCAAATGTGCCACTTACCAGTTGTCCCTGGGAAAAACCCTTCTTTCACCTTCCTTTTCACACATGTCAAACAGCAGGAAAACACAAGAGTACCCCAGAGCCTCCTTCCAATGTGGATAAAGCCTACTGGAGCCATGGTCTAAAGTGCACCATGGAAACATTAGACATATCACATTATGCACACGCAGTTGACATACACAGGCATATAGATGATAACTTGGTCTCAAAAGAGGTAATAGTCTCTGCTTTTACCTGACATTTCCATGAAGTTCCAAAAATGGGCATCCCTATGCTTGCAACAAGGAAACCTTGAAAAAACATAGAGAAGATGGTGGAATCAAAACCCATGAGCATCTTGGTGCCCCTGTAAATCATGTAATGACACTTGACACTTACCTGGATGATGGGGTGTTTGCCAGGGGAAAATCTAACTGCCAAAATTGAATATATGGAGGCCTGCAAAGTTTCCTATGCCTACTGACCAAATGCGGAGACTCACAAGAACAAAAATCCATAGTCAATTCTTCAATGCTTACTGTTTCAGAATGTTTTGACCTCAACAACCCAAGTGTACATCAGAGATAGCAGCATTTCTGAGAACTCCATGTTCTGTGACCTGAGCACCTTCAAACAAGGGATGGGGCTGAGAATGCTGAGGAACAACTTCTCACCTACCTGGGAACTTGAAGGATGTGGAACATAACTGGTAGCTTGGCCCGATCCCACACTTAGATGATGCATCTACAGATGCTCAAGAGTACATTGTTTGCTGCTTTGTGCTTCCCAATTCATTGTTTTCTTAGTCACCTGCATTCAAAGCATGGAATTCTCATCCAACCATCACTCAACCATCACATACCAAAACATTGGAGATCAGCTGGCTGATGCTACAAAGGAAGTCAATGCTGGCACTTATCAGAAACATGGTGATGATCGACAACATGGTCTCTAAGACTCACTGTAAATTTCAATGACCAAGAAAACCTATCAATTACCAGACAATTTTCCATGTATAAGAGGAAATACTACATGCCACCATACCATTTAGAATCCATCACCAAAGAGAGATTCCTCCATTGTGCCCATGAATGAGGTAGGCACCAGGAAAGGACACTCTTATCCATATAACCTTGCAAAAAGCTACGATTCATAACTCAGGGTCTGCCCTATGACAGTGACCTTGGTATTGCCCCATATATCCCCTTAGTCACTTAAGTATGAACAGCACAAGACCTACAGGCTGAGAGTCAACAGCACCTGCAGGTCCCTCACAAGATAAGTAGGAACTGATAATAAATTGCTAAATAAAAGGAGAAATACTCAGTTTTTCATTGGTAGTCAAATCTACTCCACAAAAAACGGCTCTGAAGGTGAATGTGGCATTAGCTCTCAACACTATACTACCCGAGGCCTTCAGTGGACATGAGCCCAAAACACAAGAACATAGGAACACACTCCTGAAAAGCTCATGTATCTCGAAGGTCAGAAGGCTTGAAAGTATGCCAGCATCAAATTATTACATGAGGTTCTGTTTACTGACTTCTCAGCAACTCTGCCCTCTCTCTTCAAGAGAATTTAGAGAGAAAATGTAGGAGAGATTGTCAGTGTACATTTTCTGAGCATTTCTGTCCTCTGGAAAAGAGAGCGACATGTGAAACATATCTGGATGCTGTGATGACTGCAAAACGACCCTTTCCTCTGAAGCGAAACACACTTAAGTGGACACCTACAAAATTTCCTATATTTACTGCTCTATGGGCAGTTGCATTATAAGCACAAAAACCTGGACAGACTCATATCTTCAGTGGCCGCTATTCTGGCAGCCATTATAACTCACATCTGCCAAGTGTCCCTTTACAGGCACTAGCATCACCAAGGATGCCACGCTTTCTCACCTGAGCACTGTGAAATATAGGTGGGAGCCAAGAATGCCTAGGGACACATTCATCAATTTCCAGTGCACATGGAGGAGTCAAGATCTACTTGGCCACCTGCCACCAAGGTCACACTTATCAGATGTCTGCAGGGATCTCAATGAGTATGATGCATGCTTCACTGTGACAGCAGGATCCCTGTGAAAAACTACACAAATACTGAGTTAGTCCACAACTCCTTTCACCAGCACATGACACAATTGCACAGGGCACCATGTTTATTGGAGACCTCACTTATGACAAACTGGGACCTTCAACATTTCCATGGAGAAATCCAGGTAAGAGAAATCTTTCTCCCAAAATGGAACACTGCTGATGTTCAAGTGCTATTATCCATAGTGGTACACACCTAGATATTACAAAGAAGCCCTGCCCCTCCATACACAGCAGCACAAACTGAAAAACTGCCTAATGCGCCAGTGTCTTACATGAAAATGTGATGGGTACTTCAAACATTGGGGAGAGTCCACTGTTTCACCTTGTCACACATGTCAAACTGCAGGGAAGAGACACGACTGCCACTGGGCCCATCTCCAATATTTATGGGAACAGAAGAATGTGTCATATGGATGAAGGTTGCATGTCTCATAAAAACTGATCACCACCCAGGAGATTCACAAACTTCCTGGTGACAAAACATGACAGCAACATAAGCTTAGGATCCTTTTGAACCTAGAAAGTATCAAGCTCCCCAAACTGGGCTATGGTCACATTAGCACTTACCTGACCAGAAGCAACTTGACTTCAATTAATTCTCTGAATCACTGGGCATGCCTATGTGAAGGGGAGTCCAACCATACCACGCAAAACCACGTCACTCAGCATGCACTTTGCAAGAAGAGCTGGCCATTTTTGGGACCATCACCAATAGCATCAAACATATTCACACCAGAACTAAAGCCAGGGGAATACTAACATCCTGAGACCCTCATCCTCATAATCTGCACCCTGATGAGATTCCTTGATTTCTGTTCAGAACGCAGGTCCACCATGATGCTGTGGGATAGGGAAAAAGGGTTCTCAGAACACAAGTATATCTCAACATTCATGTTCATCCTCCCACACAGCGTTCAAACTCAAAGTCCCTGGATTGGCTTAGTCCATCTTCACCACTTCTCTGAGACACTGTGCCACAAGCACAGCCACTACAACCAACAGAGATCTGACCATAGCTTACCAAAGGCCATGAAAATCACCTGTCTGGTGTGATGAGGGAAACCTACCATTAACAGTGACCCTAAATATGTGGATGTACAATGGGATGGCCTCTCATGGTTCACCACGAGAACCAAACCTGCACTGGAAAACACACACAAGAAAATCTATTTTCTACTGATCAACTTTTCTGTGTTCACTAGCACAATATCCACATTATTGTGTCAGTCTATTAACACTACCAGATTCCTTCCATATGTTCACACACTAGCCATGCAACAGGAAATGTACACTGCTGAGGAGATATCTACCAAAAGACCTAATACCTATCTCATGGACCCACCCTATGACAATGACCTGTAGCCTGGTTATTCACCAAGTGGAACCACTATGAAATGCAGGACACCTGCAACCTGGAATTCAAAAGTATCTGGTGTTCCTGCACAAGAGCAAGGAGACATTGCACACCATACTTGACAAGTAAGGAAAACATCACATTCTCCATCAGTACTCCAATCTATAACTGGAAAAAAGGTTCTGAGTGTGAACTTGACACAGGCCTGAGTGCTACACTATTCAAAACCATCATCTGATTTCTCCTCAGCAAATATGAGAATCACTTATTATGCACCAGCTCAGGACATGCCCCAGGATACAAAAGATTGCACGGTTCCAAGGAGTTACCAACTCCCTGATTTGTATCAGGTATCTGCAGGAGGTTCAGGCCATGAACTTCTCACCATCGCTCTCCTCTCATGAAGAGAACCTACAAACAACATGGAGGAGAGCATGTCAATGTGGAGCCGAAGAGTCTATAGGTGGACTGAAAAACCACTGAGTGGCACTGGAAACTTACTTGAATGATGGAATGGTTACCATGGAAATAGTCCTGGCCCTAGAGTCAAAGAACCACTTGTTAAGTTGCTATCTGAAAACTCTCCTGTACTTGTATTCCCAAAGCAGGACCTCAACAAAAACCAAACCTGGATAGAATAGCTTCGTTTCTCCCCTTCGGCATTCATTTCACCTCACCAACGCCAAGTGTCTTCTCATGGTTAGTAACGTGACTGCATACTCCATCCTCTCTGAGAAGATTACCTTTAAATCAAGAAGGGGGATGGGAATGTCAGTGAAAACTGTTTTCACTTCCCATACATGAGAAGTGGTGAAAACTACTTGATGGTCTGGTGCCAAGTGCAAACTTACCAGCCATCTGTAGGACCATCATGAATACACTGTTCCCCTCATACTGCCACCAGGAACTCTGTTAAAATGGGATCTACATTACTGCATTAGTCTGTATGTCCCTCTACCAGTACATGTGAGAATCACAAATGTCACTGTGTTTGTCTGAAGAGCTCACTTACTTTATTACATGGTTCTTTGGGGAACTCCATGGACAAAGCCTGGGAAAGGAAAGGTTACTCCCTTTAACAGAAACTGAGAATAGTTCCAAGGGTCAATAACCATAGTGGTGCAAAACTCTCTATTCACAATACCTGCCTCTTGATATACAGGACAGTTTGCATGGAAACCATCTTAGGGGGCTGCAATCCTACATAAACATGCACTGGTTGCCAACAGAAATTTCAAAAATGTTTGTTTTACAACTTTGTCACAGATTTTTAAACAGCAGGAAAACATAAACTTGTACTGGGCTAACAGTGGCAACATCTCTCAAGACCTGAACAGCAGATGGGCCTTTTGCAGGACACCTGAGCAAAATACATGGCAACGGCAGGACAGAAAGAGGCTTCTTTTAAATTCTCAGGGAAGAGCAGGACCCTAGAACCTAGCTATGTTCACGGTAGGTCTTACATGAACACCATCTGTCTCGACTCAAAACCTTCTCTATGTTGCAGCCCCCACATACGCAGAGGGACGTCCAACAACAGCATGTGAAAACTTCTTGGCTTCCCGAACCTCTCCTAAATGAAACCAGGAAAAAAAAATAGACATGAGGGTGTTACTGTAGAGCCTATGAGCACTTCAGTCCCCCACAAAACTCCCAAGTGACACTGAAAATGTATCTAGAAGCTGGAGTTCTGTCAGCGAGTGTTCTGTCCCCAAGGTGATTGGACCTAAGTAGACAACTGTGAACTCTGCTATGCTTACTCTTCCCCAGAAACAACCAAACCATGCACAAAATCTTCCACAGAATCACCTCCTAATGCCCATTATTTTGGTAACTGTTTGTCCCCATGCAAAGCACCCCCACAATGACAGCAGCATGCTTGAGGACGCCAGATTGATCAAGGAGTGAGTGGGAATGCCCAAAGTAACCATTCTCACTTACCCATGCATTGGTGTTCATGAATTCTCGTTGCTGGCTGGGGTCAAACCCACACTGACCTCCTGCCTCTAGTAGTCTATAGGAGTACGTTACAGGCCACACTGACATCAGGATTCTTTTTAAAAACAAATCAGAAACATTCATTTAGTCCATGTCTCCTTGCAACACTACACAATGGAGTCAATGGATTTGAGGAACTCACTTGCTTGAATACCTATGCTCTTGTGGAACTCTATGGACAAGACTATAAGAGAAACCCTTCTGCCTTGAACAAAAACCTGGAGAACATCCAAGGTGAATATCACTGGTGGTGGACATCTGAATATTAACAAGAATTCATGCCTCTCAATACACAACAGTGACAAAGAAACTGACTTAAAGATCACATATGAAAATGAGATGCTTAGCAGTAGACATGGTAAAGAGTCTCTCATTTTTTCTTCATGTCACACATGTGAAACAGAAGCAAAAAACAAGCCTGTCAAAGGAGATTCCTCTAATATATAACCTGAAAATAAGGGTGTCCCCTATCTAAACATGGCTTCAAAAAACCTGATGAGCAGTGGGCCGATCACATAATACTGGGTGAAAAAACCGGTGATAACATGTTAAACACAGTCTTCTTTTTGACCTTACAAAGCAACATAAGCCTCAGAGAATCAGGCTATGATCATATTAGGAATAACCTGACCATCAGCAATCTTGACTCAGAAATGTCTTCTGTCTCTGCATAGAACTCCAATAAACGCAATCCAACTGCATCATGAAAATACCACATACTTTCTCATATATCTTGCTCTACAAGAAAACCTGGCCAAACAAGAAAATCAGACAGAAGCTCATGTATCTTTCTACTGTGCACATTTGTACTGAAGTCTCCCATGGCTGAGGGTGGCAACATCTCACGAAACCCAATCACCATCTGGGCCCCAAGAAGAATATCTGGCTAAAAAACATGGAGAAACTCCTTTTCAAACTTGCTAAGGAACAGCAAGTCCTGACAAACAGGCCATGACCACATTGTTACCAGATCAACTACAGTCTCACCACAACAAATGTTTCTTAAGCACTGCATATACCTAAATGGAAGGTCCACCACACCATGCCAGACCCATGTAAGTCAACATACAGTTTGCCCTGCAAGAAAACCTGGCCTTTCCTTTGTCCATCACCAGTGGCACAAAAGACATATATTATACCCTGATTCTAGAAAAATCTGCATGGAACACAATCATTCTGACACACTGAATCTCATCAACTTTGATTCGCTTGCTTCAGGCTTGGCAGGCTGCTCCACTGCAGTATCACTGGACAAGGGAACAAGAAAACATCATCATTTTTACTCTTTTTATTGTTGTTGCTTTGTTTTTAAAATAAAAAACTCCACAACACACAAACTCTGTATATTCATTTTTCTGACTACAAGTCTAAAGGAAACTTATGTTCAGTGGATTGGCTCAGTTGACCTTTGCTGCTTCCCTGGACACCTACACCCAAAATGGCCCACATGAAAACATCAATCCTTAACCTACACACAACCACCCTTACCTAGATTATGATGATGTTTAAATGATGCTCTATCATGGCTTACCATGTTCTCTGGATGCCTCTCTGGAAAAAATGTCCACAAAAATGTAATGGTTTGTATCTACATGTTCCCCCAGAACCTAATGTGGTCACAGATGGAGCATTTCACAGGTGACTGGATCTGACTTGGATAATTCTGTGTTTAAGTTGATGATGCTACCATAATGGATTATGATTACTAAATTAGTCTACTGATTGGGTTGGCAAAGTTCTGGGCATGGATAATACAAAGGTCAGCCATTGGCATGGATTTCTATCCTCCATAAAGGAAGATAGCTTCAATAGAACATAAGGGACAAAATGACAGTCACTACTTGTTGCTCCCTGCTGTTCATTTCCTGCTTGCTATTTTTGCTGCCTTCTGCCTGACATGAACAGCTTACTCTCTGAGATAAACGTCTGCCATGCCACCCTGCTTGGGAGCCAGCCATCATGGGATCAAACCTCAACAAACTGTCAGCTGATATGAACATTTCCTCTTCAACGCTATAGGTCAGATATTTTGTCTCAGTGATGAGAAAAGTAACTAAGACAAGAACCTATCCTTTACTAGAGCCTTTTCAATGTCGACCTGCATAGTCTTGACATCTTTCTCTCACTCAAAGTCCATCCCACCTCCCAAAGGACGAACAGGGCAAACTCTCGAAGTGCACACTTTAGGATATACCTGTCAAACTGCTCTAATTCTTGTACAGGGACCATCTACATATCAATGACCTCTCACCCTGCTTATTCACCTAGTGAGACTAATAGTAAATGTATAAGCTCTACCTGAAGGGACGTTCATGGTAGCAAGATGGCACTGAGCACCACAATTGCCAATTTAAGGGGGAAAAAAAAGAGATCTACCCTCAGTAGTCAACATATACTGACAAAATAGAGTTCTGTTGTTAAGTGCAGCAGAAGTTGGCAGCTCTCAACCTTAAACAAGCCAAGACATTCAGAGCACACACACCTAGGAAGTAGAATTTCTGTTTGTGCGCACACTACTGACATCTACATGGATCCAGGAAACCACTTGATGTCCAACCGGTTACTACCACCCTGACTGTTACCTGACATTTGCATGAGGTTCTGCCAGGTCTTCCATGCATTTTTAATCTATTCTTGA
>RJWT010004647.1:0-32781 GCA_004365215.1 Cuniculus paca
GTGTGTGTGTGTGTGTGTGTGTGAGTGTGTGTACAGTTTCACACCATTATGATCCTAGTGCCTAGAAAGTTGGTTCTTATGAGCCACCTGTGAACATTTGTTAAATGGATCAATGAGTGATTGAGTTATGAATTAATGCACACATAATGGAAGTGAGTTGGGCACAGAGAACTATTTATCTACTAATATCTCTAGAGTCAAAGAGTAATGAATTCCCTGTCATGGAAGATTTTTTCCTCTAAATTCCATCAGAGAGACATTTTTTGAGTAGCTGTGGTATTCTAAGAAATCAATTCCATACTGCTGATCGTGAGATTTATATGGTAGAATTTGGGAGTAGCACGTCATAAAAACGTATATAGATTTTGGAAGACAAGTAAAACAACAGCATCTATTAACTTGATGAACTTGGCAAAGCTGCTTAATTTTCCTAGGCTTTTGTTGGTTCCTTTACAAAGTGAAGAAAAACCTCTACAGCATGGAAATGTCTTGATGATTAAATGAGATTAACCAACGTCAAGTTCCTAGTAATATACACAAAATGTTCACTAAATGTTGGTGTCTTTTTATTTCCCTGACCCTTCAGAACTTACAATTTAATTCTAGTATTTTAGATACACACCTAAATCTACCTCCAATACAGGAAAATCATAGAAGATTTAGAGAGAAACACAGAACTACCTTTTTGAAAAGAAAAATTCATGAAGGAAGAGCTCATTGTGATGTTTTGTCCTGTCCCTTGTCTGTGCTCATGCTGTTCTAGCTGTCTGGAACACCTTCCTTTCTTCTCTGCAATTATCCAAACTGTATTCAATCAAAAACCCTCAGAACTTAGGGAACACGACTTCAGAGTTCACAAGTGGGTTCTTGCATGGATTTTATACCTTAAAGCATAAATATTTCTGTTTTGTGGTGCTTTGTCAGCTCTCGTGCTGCATAACAAGTAACCCCAAAACTTAGTACATTGAAATAACAATTTATTGTGACTCACACTCAGTCAGTTAGTTGTATGACTCACTTTCATGTGCAACTTAGATTCACAAATGTTATTGCATTTAGCTATATTTCTGGCTAGGCTGACATTTCTAAAAAGAATCTGTTTTCATTTCAGTGCAGTCTATTTTCTGGGTATCCCGGTTCTACTCTAAATGGCCTCCTAGCCTCTGGTGGGCAATGTAAATTTTTCTTCTGTGGTGGTCTGAATATAATGCTCCAACAGAGTGAATGTGTAAGTCCATAGTCTCTGAAGCATGAGGCTCCACAAGGTGCACAAAGCTATGTCTCTCACATTCTATTGGACAAATTAAGTCACAAGGCTAACGCACGTTCAAAGAAGTAGAAAAATAGACTCGCCTTCTGGATGGGAAGCATAGCAGTGCCGTGCTGCTGAGTGGTGAGCATACTCAAATAAGAGGTATCTGTGATCATTGAACAATCAACCTCATAGAACCTCTCCCTTTTGATTTTGAGGATTTTTGTCTACGTTTTCTTTGGAGGAGTTTTTTCCTGTGGCACACTTGCAAAGGACTATCCTTATAAACTGTCTGGTTTCAAAAGACCTTTGTATGTATCAAATCATTATTCCTGATTTGCCACCATTAACATGGTCTTATAAACAGAAGACTTTTCTACCTTGTTTCATAATTTATTGCTTTTCCTTTTTATCTCTCCAAAAGAAAGGAACAATAGAGAATTATTTTCAGATTATCAAGAAATATACCTCCATTTTAGAAAGCAGAAAAACTAAAATCAAATTATTACTGGTTTAAAATTGTAGTTTAAAATGCTTAGGTATATATTCAACAAAATATATTTTAAAATGGACAGATTAGCCATGCCTTGCAACCTGCAGGAAGCTGGCAAGTTGGAGACCAGTCTGAGAAACTTAGCAAGATCTTGTCTCAAAATAAAATGCTCTTGTCTTATTATCTTTTCTATTTCTCTATCTTCTATTTCTATAATTTGTCCTATTTTTTCTAGTTTTGTAAGGTGAATACTTAGATCATTAATAGAGTTCATCCTTTCTAATATGAGCATTGAGTGCCATATTTTCTCTCTAGGTACTGCTTTAGTAACATCATACAAATTTAACTTGATTTTCATCATTTTCACTCAGTTTGAAATATTTCATCTTTGTATTTCACATTTTGCTCTTAATCTGTGGCTATTTAGAAATGTGCTAATCTTTAAATATTTTGGCATTTTTCAGTTTTGTTTTGGTCTTTATTATGTAGAAATAAGATACAATGCCTTATTTCTATTTGAAATAAAAATTTTAGTAGAATATTTTTAAGTTTTCAAGATAAGACTCATAATTGATCTAGGTGATTTTTTAAACATATATAGAGGTGTATTCTGCTGTTTCTAGGTGTAATGTTCAATAAACATAATTAAATCAAGTTATTTGATGGTGTTGTTTGAACCATATGTATCTCTACTCATCTTTAATATATTTATGAATAATTGAGACAAGAGTACTAACTTCTCCAAGTTTTCTCCAATAATTATTGATTTAAATATTGCTTCCTTTCAGTCCTATTATATTTCCTTTAAGAATTTGTTATATTATTTTGGTTCTTTACTTTCTAGTAACTTGGGGTTATATCCTGGACATTTTGAATATTGTGTTCTGGTACTCTGGATACTATTAAAACCTTTTGGTGAACTTTGAGATTTTGTTTTATCAGGCAATCAACCAGTTAGGTTCAGACTGAATATTTTGTTTCTTTCCTTCTTTAAGTAGATGGCTAAGATTTCAAAGCCTTGTTATGTTGCTTTGTATATGTCCTGAGTATATACCTCTCAGAGGTCATTCTACAACTTGGGTGGAGGGTTCATATTATAGCTCAGGTTTTGAATCCTTTGCTGGGCTGGTTTATATTTATTATACACATGCAAAGCTGCAAAGTGAGCTCATGACTTGTGTCAATTCATACAAAGAACGGAGGTTCAAAATGGGGGAAAGTTAAAAAAAAACTCCACTTTTTTGTTCCCAATACCAGAGGAAGGATTTAGAAGGAAGAGAGGGAGACATAATACAAAAGGAGAAAACAATCTCTCTGTCTTGAAATCTGCCCTTAAACACATACAGATATAAATCATTAACACGTAAGTATAATGGAAAAAGAAATCTTGAATCTGATATGAAACTGGTGTATCAGACTAAACTACTTTTGATAATTAAGAGTAACTAGAAAGTTTCAGAGGCTGACTGATACATAGTGAAAATGTGTGCTACATTTGAAAATTGTTCAGAAAAATTAAGCTATTTTGTTGTGCCTCCAAGGACTAGAAGGGTATTAATAAATGGATATAACTTTCTTTGCTTTCATTTCCCTTTTAAATGGGGGCAGAACAGAAGCTCTTTTGGGCAGTTTAGATAGGGAGTCGATCAGGCCAGAACAAGAAGCTTTCAGCAAAATGTTCAGCCTGTACTAAGCTGTTATAATATCCTTTGGACCTGAGAACTTAGATCCACACACACACGCACACGCTAGCCAGTGTTCATTTACATATGGATAACTGTTGTTCCTCAGACTCTGATTCTGTGACCAGCTTCCATCCAGAGTGACATATTTTCCTTTGCATCTGTTAGTATCTTCAGAGTGTGGTCCAGTCATGTAGGCCATCTGTTACCCTTAGGGTGATTTCATTTCACCTTGTTCTGAGTTGATTATATACTTTAATTCCAAGAAAATACACTCCAAGTTTTTAAATCTTTTTATTCCTTTTATGTTTAAAGCAGGCCTAAATTAATAAAATGTACTCAAGAATGTCAGCAATATGAAGATGAATGTGACAATGTTTATAAATAAAATAAGATTACAAAATAATATATGTGTACAAATAATTACAAGAAAAGCAGATGTAATGAGAATAAAATGTTACAGAAGGTCAGAGATGGGAGATATCACTGTGGCTTCCAAGTTTCATTAAAAAAACAACAACAACAACAATTTGAACTAGGTTTTAAAAAATAAGAAAGAAATTGGTATAAGTAAGTTATACCCCATCAAGCAAGTAGCATAAAATATTATAAAAATATGAAATGCTCAAAGTTGATTAAGAAAGCAGAAATCAGGTCAGTTGGGTATAAGATACCTCTTGAAATTAAGCATAGACCAAGAATATATAAGCCAATATAAGTTGACATTTTCTTCCATTTGGAAGTAAATATAAGGGCATGTAAAATGTAGGAAAAGGTGTAAGGCATCCATATGGATAGAATGATGAAAGCAAAAAATTTATAGAATATTAATGTAAGAATATAAGAATCTGGGTGAAGGTTACATAGGAACTCTTTTCAAAATTCTTTCAACTGTTCTGTAGGTCTTGAAATTATGTCACAAACTTTTCAAAAGCTACAGTTGTTAAAAACATAAAGTAAATACTTTATGGTAGCAACCTAAGAGTAAGTTTAGAGGACAGCTTCTTTCTTAGACAGCATTTTGTTAGCAGGAGTTTGGAAAGCACCACGTGATTATCGTGAAAGTCCAGGCATAAACTCATTTTACACTAAATGAGGGTAAAGTTTCAGAGAGAAATGTAAGGAAGGAAATACAGATAGATTTTAGGAGCTCATTAGACATAGAGAATCAGGGTGGAAACTTTTAAAAGTACTTTTAAGAATTCCAGGGATATATGTTTATTCCCTTGAGTTGGTGATGATTTCATTGCTTTACATTTATTCTCAAACTTATCAAATTATATGTATTAAGCATATACTTTTTATGTTAATCATACATCAATAAAGTCTTTATCTAAATAAAAGACTATGGTATATACATTAAAAGAGAACCCCAGGAAAGTGGTTGTAAGAATTATACTATTCTGAATATAAATAATGATTAACATAATACTTTTGGTTTTATTTAAACTGAATTTTAGGTGACTATAGGACATCTGAGTTGAAAAGGATTGAATTTGATGTCTTGAGAAACTGGTTTGTGACTGATGCTGAACATCAAGAATCATTACATGAAGAATTATGGAAAGTAAACTACAGGTATTTCCCAGACACAAAAAGAAATATTTACAGAGATGAGAACAGCAGACATAATCTTCCGGGTACCTATTCAAAGGTTTAGAATAAAAGAAAGGGAGTCGTTAAAAGTGACTGTGGATTTTTAAAGGTTTCTGATAATCTCCATCTCCTAATTTTCATTTCCTCCTTTTATATCTAAGCTGGACATAATTGTTTGTTTCTGATAAATAAGATACAATCAAAAAGTTGGAATGTCATCTCCAAAGACAGGTCCTAAGAGACTGTCTTCTATTCTTCTGGCATTCTCTTTCACTGCCTCCTCTCACATTGTCTTGATGGAGCAGATCCTGGCAAGGAACACAAGAACTGTCCAGACAACAGAGAGAAAGACTGAGCCCCTTGTTCACACTCCTCAAGGAACCAATCCTGCCAACAGCCTTTGAGCAAGCTTGGAGGTAGATCCTTCCTAGATAAGTGTTTAGGTAACACTGTATGTCCTGAGTTAATGTCTGACTGCAGTCTTATAAAAGCAGGATTATGCAGCAGAACATCCAACTAAATCTTGCCTGATTTGCTAACTCACAAACACCCTGAAGTAATATGTGTTGTTGTTTTAGTCTGTTAAGCTCAGGCATAATTTGTTAGACAATAGATAACATAGAAACACATAAATGCTTTGAAGAAATGTGACGAGAAATAAGGTAATTGAAAGTCATTAAAAAGTAGAGAGAAAGGAAACTTGAAGAGGAAAGAGTAATCATCAAGCTAAACATGGCTGAGAAGTTGCATGACTATAAAAAGCCCCCTTGAACTCGGGCGTCAGATTTGAGAAAGCTCTTTGAGTTTAGAATAATGGATAAAACAAGCTGAAGTGGCAAGAATGAAGATTCTCATCAAGAATAGACTACTTACTTTGGGAAGCTAGCAGAAAAAAAAGAGTAGTATAGCTTTGAGGAAGGATTCCTATGTTTATGATATAAATTCCTAGATGTATCTCTAAGAGAGAGAAAATTTAAAGGTCCAAAAATATACTAAAATCATGAACAATTATCGAGCATCTACTGTGAGACCCACACTATTTCCGGCACTGTAGATATAGCAGAAGAAGAAGTAGGTAAAAATCTTTTTTGCAAAGATTATATCCTACTGGAAAGAGTTAGCACATAAAATGAGTACAATGTAGGTGCCATGGAAGACAGATATTCTTAAGTAATGTTTAGTCTTGTGAAGAGGAGAAATACTTTTCCATCCAAGAAAAAATGATAAATGTCATAAGGAATCCTAGAAAGATTCTTAAATAGAGAAGTTAGGACAATGCAGATGTGTTGGAGAGAAAAGAAGCTTTTTATCTTTGCTTTTGCCTGATGTTTCTCTTACCATGTTTGTCAACCCTTTGCTGGGCTTATATCTCCCTCACTCTATTTATGTGCAATTAACACATGTTCAAGGACTAATTGTTAATGTACACTGTTGGTCCTAGCATTATAGATGGCGATAAAATTCTGAGTAACCAAGGTAGTACACTTTGATATTACATATTCTATTTTCTCATTAGCTGTCATATATCGTCTGTATCTACCTATCAACTAGCACAACATTATGTTTCCCCAGTCATCTTTAGTGATAAGGAGCAAATCTAGAATTGTCATAACAAGTCTTAATTTCAAACAGCAAACCTTGTTTCAGTTGCATTTTAGAACAAATTTATGTTTGTAATATGATTTTGGCAAATTTGAGCACAGTAGACTTGATTTCATGACTTTCCTTACCCATATTTGTACATAGTATATACCTTTTTGCCACTGTTTTTAGAGTGACATCTAGTTTTGCACTCTGAGTGAGGAACTCCGCATTTGCAGCCTTAATATGATGATCCATGAATTTTAAACAGGTTGTTAAAGTCACCCACCATGTCCAGGGCTTGCTTAGTTTCCATGGTTTGATTCTCCAGAGCACTTAGTAGTTCAAAAAGCAGTCCTGCAGAAGATCTATGAAAAGGTCTCTGGAATGTAGAAAGATATCTAGAAAGAGATTCATCCATCTTGCACTACTCTCCTGACTCCTGACTCTGTCATATTCTTTCTTTTTCCCTTGGAGTTCCTTGTGCAGGACTACAGTGTCATTTTCAATTTTTTATTATAGATATGCAAATACAACTGCATTAATCTCATATCCATTTGAAGATGCAACCTGTCTCTACATCTGAATTGGAATCCATGAATTGGAACAGTGAGAAGATGCAATCTTTTTCCAGATTTAAATTCCTGCATGTGACGTGTGAACATCTGAAATCCCTATAGCTTTTTTTTAACAGTGCTCCCAGCTACAGATGTTGGAGACTCACCATTTCTCAATTTGCCAGTTACACTCTCAATTAGAGAGTGGAGTTTTTCATCCTACTTCAAGCAAACTCAAACCTTAGTCAATTTTGCCTTACCCTTTTTGCCTCTTTAGCCTAGAATATGAGGTCCTGTTCAACTTCCCTCTAGCTTCCTGGTGCTTTCTTAAACCAGACTTTTTTCAGTTTTCTTTAATTGGAAATATTCCAATAAATGGTTCTGACAATCCCCATTTGGAAATTCTTCCTCACTTTCTATATAACCAGTGAAGCTATGGTTGTAATTCAGACACTGGCCAACTTTATGTCCTTTCATTTCTTTAGTTTTTTCTTTTTTCTTTTCTTTTTTTTTTTTTTTCCATTTGGGCTCACTTAATCCTTCACTACAACAACCATTCTTCCCAAATCCATATTCATAATCTTCTTAGTGGGAGGCAGAGGGCATTAAATCCTAAAGGTTTCTGCTAAATTTCTCCATTCCTCCTTTGCCAACAGGGGGAAGCTTGTGTTTCTGCTGGGTGTGCTAGTAATGGGATTCTTTTTTCCTTTTCCTTTACACAGTTCTATAATTAATGCATGTTTCTTTGATTCTACATTTATATTTAACACATTTTAAAAGGTACAAAATGTGTTTTAAAGACGCTTCCTGTTCCCTTGTGATTATTCAAGTACAGAGGAGCCATGTAAGGATTATGAGAGGCGCTCACAGAAAGGAGGGGAAAGCTATTGACAGAGACTCCCCAGAGCAGAAGCCGGGAGGATGGGAGGTTCACTGACTTGGAGACTCTTGCACCACCTGCTGGTAATTTAGGAAAGCAATTAAATGTGCGACGTGGCGCGACGTACTTACTGTGGCATTTGGGAGCAACCACCCTCTTTGGGTATCATTTGATCATCAGAGTCTGGAGGGCTGACAGATGCAGGGTTTGTGCTTAAACTTATGGAAAACTTAGTTTTGGCATCTCTCACCTCTGGAAAACTGGCTGATTTAAAAGGAACCCTTTCTCCTCTTTCAGTCCACTCCAACCTAACCTCAGCCTTGCGCAAGCTTCGGTTTGTTGGCCGCCTTTCTTTTCACTACTGTACACCAACGTTGCCTTCTTGGCAAGTTTCTAACTGGGCTCTTGCTCTCCAACTCTTGGAGCTCATTTCCTAAGAATAATGTCTACTTTGTGGTCCACTGAGAGTGCCTGGAGGCATTCACTATATGTAAAGAGAATCGGAGTCCAGGGACATTTCTATGGCTTACAAATCATGGAAGAGGAAGTTCTGGGGAGGAAAAAGGGGAGAATGTAAACTGGAGGAAGAAGCTTTCCTCCTTGTGTACAAGATGCCGGAACTATGTCCGTCACTGACTTTAATGGACATCGAGTAGTCACTGCAGTGATAAGGAAGCTACTTAGTGGATGATTGTTACTCAATTCCACTGACCACCATTTAGTAGCCTAGATTTAAGCGTCCAGGTAATTTCTACAGCCAATTGTTCTCAGCCAGTATAATAGTACCTTTAAAAAGTACCTGGGAGCTTGTTAAATTGGTAGACGCCTGGACCCTGTCCCAGATACTTAGATTTAATAGACCCAAGTAGAGCTCTGGAATCTGCACTTGTAACAAAGCCTCAGAAAAATTCTGCTGTGGATGATTCTCAAATCACGCTTTATGAAACACCGAAAAAGCCAATACGGTAAAAGGTCTCACAATACTTGCATTTCCCAGAATTGTTTCTCCAATTAGAACCTCTGTTCTTTTATTCCACCTTCTTCATTGTTACTTTTCTGCAAGAAAAGTAGACCTTTACTAGAAATTTTTAGAAGATACAAAATTTAAATCAAATAGCATAATCTTAACTCATAATCAAATGATGTATGTTAAACTGTTAATGTCTGGTGGACGTTCTTTGAAAATTCTCAAACACATGCACACATACATATATATGATATACTGTATATGTAGATATCTTTATAGGTTGTCTTTGTTCCCTTTACAGTATATCATTAATGTCTTAGCATGTTGACACATTTTTATCTTCATTTTTAATGGTTATTCCTTTAAACAGATACATAGCATGCGCCTAGTCCTCTAGTATTAAGTGTTTACACTTTTCTCGAGTGCTTTTACTCATATGAACAAGTCTGTGATGAATATTTCTGTGCCTATGCCTAAATGTTCAATTAGTTTCTAAAGATAAATTTCTAGTAGAATTGTCAAGTCAAAGGACAATAGATCTTAAGGCTTTGATAAACTGCCAAATATCCCCAAGAAATGCTTCTTGATTTACCTCCTCAACAGCACTTTTATAAAAGTGAGGAAACACACCCTTGCCAATCTGGATGTTATAATTAAAAAAAAAACTATTCCCATATGCTGTGATATAGAAAACTATTTTTATTGTTTTCATGTGCAGTTATTTGAAGTGTAGAAAGAACAAAACTTTTTTTTGCCATATATTTGACATTTCAGGCCCTGATTTTATGAGTTACTTACTCACATTCTTTGCCCACTATATTACAAATTTTGAATTTTTTGTTTTCTACTAACTAAAAAGAACTCTTTGTGGTAGCATCTAACATTTTGTTGAATATATTTTATATTATACTTGTTTACTACATGATTGAAAATGTATTTGTCACTACCATGTTGAGTAAATGTTTGCAAATATATCCCTAAACCTCTAAAACACTGTTGTTTATAGCATTTTTAACTGATTTCATTTTATTTTTATACATATATTATTGGCCTTTATGAGGCTAAAAATGCATCAAAATGTTCTATAGGGATTTCCATTTTAATTTTACATGAGGATAGACCTCAGGTACTTCAAAATTATATAAATAATCATTTAATTTTTCTTCCGGTATTTTATATTTCATTTGTACACTCAGATCATTGACTTGTCTGAAACTTTTTCTTAATTTAGAAGATTCACTGTATTTTCTGGACTGTCAATCTACTGTTCTAACAGTTATCATTCCTCTATTTTCTATGAGAAGAAAGTTTTGAACATAGAGATATGCATACACATGGTCTGTAAGAAATAAAATACTCCTTTGGGTGGGCGTTCTCTGACACTAGCTCCGATGCAGATCCACAGGCTCCCAAAAGTTGCTGTATGTCAAATAAACCAGAAAACAGAGGAAAAGATCATATAAGAGACCCACTGTGCTTCACTATTAAGATATCATTTACCTATTCCAGTTCCTTTTCATTTTCCTGTGTGTGTGTGTGTGTGTGTGTGTGTGTGTGTGTGTGGTGATCTTTGATGTCCTTTCCCTTCATGTAAGGACATCAAACCTATGAGATTGGAGCCTGACCCTTACAAGCTTAATCAGCTCCTCCATGGTTCTGTCTTTAACTATAGTCATGTTGGCAGTTATAACATCAATCTATGAATGTCATGGGGGATAAACTTCAGTTCATAACTGTGTAGATATCTAGGTATCATACAAAAGCACTTCAAAAATGGTTTTCGAATAAATGTTAGGAGCCTTTAAAATGCCAGATTGCATTTCCACTGTAGCCAGCCAGCCTGTTTGGAAGTTGCCCAGGGCTGTGCTAGCAGCCTGGTTGCCCAAGTGGACTATACAGAGGAGTATGATCTCTGCATTTAATGAGGATTCTCTCAATGGGAGGAGAAGACACCAGTCTTGAAACGATAGGAGAACACAAAATCCAGTATGATTATGGACAAGACAGAGTCTTAAAATAATACCCTTACTTAATTGTCACCAAATGAGAGATGCAACGTTAGAGTTAAAAAACTACAGGGATGATAAGACTTTGGTCCATCCTCTGAGTCTTTATCACATTCAGAGACCCAGAAGGCTACATCAACTTTTCCCCAGAGAAAATTCCCTCAAGTGTTGGACAGTTTTAAATGGAAGCATGTAGTCCCTGTTCTGAGCTAAGGAACCCAACTTTTCTTGACGTATGAACAGGAAAGCCTAGTGCTGTCACCCTGGCATATTTAGCCACATTAACTTCCAAGAGACCTTTTAGATGGATTACAGGAGTCTTTGGAATTTCAGGTCAAAGAGTGATAGGAAATAGCATCAGTATTTCCTTTATTGCAAACAAATGTTATTTCAGAAAATGGAAGCATATTTGCATAGAAAGCAGCTGCTGGTTCTCTGAACCAGTTAAGCTAACTAGATTTCCTACTCTGGCAGAAGAGAGCTTATGGAAACGAGTTTAGTATTCTTTATAAACAAGTAGTGGCTTTAGTGTCCAAAAGACAGGTAACCCAGATCACCAAATGGGGGAAGTCAAGCAAATCTCCCAGGAGTGGAAAGAAGAGCAGGACTGCAGACACTGCTAATGAGTACAGCCTCTGTCTGAAGGAGTGAGAAAATCTTTCCCTTTGCCTGGTGATGTCCCTTCCTTTCCTTCTCCTTTCCCTCTTCGCTTGGAAAGCAGGTAGCTTAATACCTGCTTGTGAGCCCAAGTGGTGCTACCTCAAGTGGTTTAACCCACTGCAAGTGTTGTACCAATCATTCAACAATTCCCACGGCTGCTTTTGTGAGAAGCCTCTCTCTTAAGCCTCTGGTTTAAGAATTTAGAGTAATCATGTAAAAATGATACCCCTGTGCTCCATGATCCGCTGAATCTCACTAATGCCGGATCCCAGAAGAGGGCTTATTAATGGTGAGACGCAGTGCCTCTCTCCCGGCTCATGTTTCACACGGATCTCTCTCATGGCTTCAGCTATAAACCTCTCTACTGATAACGGGAGTATAATGAACCTCACTGCTCCATGAGACTGAACCCAGGGGCTGGTGCAGTGGTTTCCTGCCCTATCTCCTGGTGCTGTAATAGCCATAGAGGCTGCTTCATAACTTGGGAATAAAGGCACCGGGTCACTTCCTCTTGCATTCCTGGCTTTTCTTAGTCATGGTGGAAGAGACCACACTTAAAATCAATATTTGGAACTGCAGAGATGCTATAATTTCCCAGATAGTTCCTTTATACCTTTTTTGGTCCATTTTTAGCTGCCAGCTGAATGACTGGCTCCTCATTTTGGGACAGTTTCAATACAAAATATATGCAGCTATGGAATCTCTGAATCCCAGAGACAAGTTCATTTTAAAAATGGTTTGGGGCCCGGGACTTCTCTCACTTTGTTCTGAAGGCAAACTCTTGGCTATTTATTTCTCTAACAGCCATCTGAGTGAATGCCAAACATAACACAATAATTGGCTCTCTGGACCCATCGTTCCCAGTCCTTTCCCATTCATGAAGAAGCAAGAGAGTAGTAGCTCCTATCTAAGATGAGAAACCAAATCTAGAGCCCAGCTCTAACATATTATTTGGCACACATTCCTGAAAAAGAAAAAAGCCCATTTCCGAATGTAGAATTTCACACTTAAAACAGTTTGACTCTGGGTCAGGCTGTATCCTTTTCCAAGCACTCATACCTCATACCCTATTTGCCACTTAAGCAGTCAAGCAACAGACTAGGAGAATCTCATTCTAGATATGATGAAACCGAGGCCAGCAGCCATTAAGCCGCTTGCTAACACTACATCAAGATTTAGCTGTGGAACAGGGACTAGAACACAAGATCACCAGGTTTCCAGCAAATGGCACATCCAAACATGGTTTATCTCTCAAATTTATTAAATTTAGTATTGAAAACAGAAAAAAAAAAGTTGGGGGGTACTTTCTGAAGAGAATAAATGATTTTCACTAGAGAGTTCCCAAGCAAGACATTTTTCTGCTGTGTTTTCAGTAGTATACAGCAGTAGGTAAAACTGTCTTTTGGCCCACATGTTCAAGCAGACAGATCCTTGGGTGCAGCATCACCCACATATTCTCACATAATGTGAGTCTACCTCCAGGGATCAGGCTACCCTGGGAAAATGTTCCAGTGTCACTCAAAATACCCTTGGAAAAACAATCTTTTTACAGTGAGGATGGCAAACACTGGGGAACTGCACCCTCAACTCAGAAGGATCAGCAGGAATCCCTACTTTTCAAACCCATTCCCGTGCTACTGTGCCTTTTCTCCAGGTAGATCCGCAGATGCATACACATAAATACTGTGCATGCCGGCAACATTCACTGACACTGTCATAAATACAGATCCTTCAGCAGGACCTCTCTGATAACCACTCTGCTCCATCTGAATTTATAATGCCATTTTAAATGCACTTTTCACTTACTTAACTTTAAAAAAAAAAAGCAACTCATTTTACTCACTGCTTATTGAATAAAGGATTAGTGTTATTTTCCTTCCTCCAGTGAATCCTTGCCCTTCATCCTCAGTAGATTGTATGTCTTTGTGTTTCTCTGCCAAAATGTCACGTTGAACAAATCACAGGCCTTAATGCTGCCCAGTTCATGCTGTGATAACTTTTTATTCAGATTTGCTTGAGGTCATCTCAATGGGAGTAATGGGTAGGAATGAGAATTTACCCCCAACTTGAATTAAAATAACTTCCAAGTACTTCCTAGAGCAGGAACAAAGATGAAAGAGGCCCCAAATTATGGGAGTATTTGAAATAACAAGGCAAGGGTGTCCTTTGAAATATACCCAGCCACATTTGTTTGCCTTTAAGTCAGATCACCTTAACCAAGGACATTGGGTGGCGGGAACAAATGGTTAATGGTTGTGGAAGGAACCTGGCCAATCGGCTTTTCTTCCTTTTTCTTTTACTTATCTTTTTATATTATTATTATTTTTTTTAACTTTGGCTAGAATGCCCAGTAGGAGTGCAGATCGGAGTATCGGCTGTCTTTTGAACTGGAGACATCACAGGAATCTGGGGAGACTCCAAATTGCTAACCTGAGGCCCGAGCAAAAACTTTCTTTCCATCGAAGGGACTGCTTCCCCTCCCCCTTCATCTGATGGCATCCCAAGTCCTGCTGGATTGCAACTGTCTTTGTTCCTGCAGCCAAGCCTTAGAGCCGCTCGCACTCTGCCATGCGCGTAACCTTGCACTAGAAAAAAGATTACAAAGAGGGGCAAACACCCTAGAGGGTTCCCCTTTATCAGAGCCTTCCCTGTCAGTGGGCTCCTCATTTCCCGGGCCCTCGTCTGATTATTAGTGTACTGATGGAATAAAAATAACCTCATATTCCTACATGAATCATAAATAAAACCCTTTTATTTCATCAAAGAGGTTGGCAGGTTTATAGTCCTTTGCAATGCAGGCACGATGTGAATGACATACCTTTAATTTTGCTGACAAGCTCATCGGGGTTCGAATGAAAAAAGAGTGAAAAGTGGGTGACTTGGAAAACGATTGTACTAGAGCTTTTTGGTAAGGATGAATATTTCACCTTGCTACTGTAATCAGGGAACCAACTGATCTTGGTAATAAACTCTTCAATTACAGCCCACTTCTGATTCCTCAAAACTGCCTCAGCAACAATACCACCGTGATTATTGCTGATGTTATAGATGGAAAGCAACCTGCAAAGAAAGAAAAAACGGTGAAAAAGGAAAAGTTAAAAGTGGTGGAATGGAAAGAGACTGGCATTGAAAGTTTACATCAATGGATCATCAAATAAAATAACATCGATCTGAGCAAAGAAAGTAATCTAGTTCCCCCACTTTCATTCTTATCGTGTCTCCTCCCCCATAAAACTTTCCTGATGATTCCATGAACAGGCCAAATTTCTTCTGATGTAAGCTTAGACTCTTCATACCAGAGGACCCAGCATTCCAAGGCTCCATAACTTGAACACCCAGCCCATCCTCCTTTAAGTATGAATCTTGAAATCCTTTCCTTTAAAGAAAGACCAATAGAAGGAGCCACGTTCTGAGTACTGACCAAGTGTTTCCTGTCTTCCTATTTAGATTAGGGAAGAATTAGAGAATAGAAGGAAGCACTAACTCAGGTTTCATAAAATATTCACCTTCATTTTTTCAGGAAAAAAAATAAAAATTTTTCAGTAAAGTTTTTAGAGATTCAGGTTAGATGTAGGAAAAAATCAAAGGGAAAAATGAAAGATATTTAAAGGTTAATTACTAGAAAAAGAAGGAAGCCTCACCTTATGATGAGACCTCTCTAGTGAGTCAGTCAAGAAAACTTAGCCCCCAGGAGCAAAGTCGTGAGTTCAATTTGCAGTACAGAAAGAAAGGAAGAAAGGAAGAAAGAAAGAAAGAAAACTTATCCTGAAGGAGTGAGCTTTCAGACAGGCTGGCTAGGGTATTCCCAATTTAGTTTTTTGTTTTTATTGTCAAAGTTAGACATTTCTCTATTAGTTGAGATAGTTGGGCAGAATTAATAGTTGCTACTATTGATCATTAGACCTGTTCCCTAAAAAAAAAAAAAGAAAAAACAAAGCTAGTCAAACATGACCAGGCAGGAGATTTTCTTTAAGGCAGCTAACCAAGACAAAAGAAAAACTAGGTTGTGCTTTTTTTTCTCTTGAATTAAACCATAACCTTTGGGAGAAGAGTTGTGTTTTATTCTGGTTTTATAACTTTCATAGAACCCAAAATGGTGTGTATCTTTGGGTTTTCAGTTGACATAAGAAGCAGGACGGGGTGATTTTAAGAGCCACTGAAAGCCACAGGGTCTTGAACTTCTTACAAAGTGTCGAAATTCGGTCTCACATATCTAGCAATCCATGAGTCTACAGATAGGGCCAAGAGAGGTGGCTTATTTCATAGATCCTTTGAATTTTAAACAGTTTATGCCTATTTGATGAAATAGTGGAAAGAATCACATTAGGAAGATCCCAACATGTCAGTTTTAAGGATGAAGACATCATGGCTCAAAGAGGTTAAATCTCACACCAAAGATGGTGCAGAAGGAGCTCCAGGCATCATTCTCAAGAAGTGAGTATTTATCTTGAGGATTAATGATAGTTAAGAGGTTTATTCCACATTTTTTAATTTTGACAATGAAGTGGGCAGTAAAAAAGTATTAATGATGCTTCTAGACAAAAAGGAACACAGACACGTGAGAAGTAATAATGGTAGTGCACCACTCTCATTTCTGTGGGTAGATAGAGCTACTTAGTGACCAAGGAAACCTGGTCTGCAGTCCTCTTCCAGGCTCTTGTCACAGCTGCACTGGGCACATGCATAAGCCCCTCAAGATGTGTGCAAAAACATCAACTGGGCTCAAGGAGGAGACTTCCAGTCTCAGATTACTAGAGAAAGGAGGCAATCTCAAAGGGTAGAAAGAGAAGATTCAGGCTTTCTTTTAACAACTACCTGCTATCTATTTAAGACCTAATCATGACCATGAGAGAGATAAAACTATTTAGAGAATACTATCTAACCTCAAATGCAAAATATGTCTGTATTGCTGAGAGCACGCTGAGGATATGACCAGTGACGAATGGGGGAGCCTAAAACAGGGCTCAGAGAAGTCAACACAAGGCTGGTAACTCTATCACATCCATACATCTTTGACAAAAGTGTGAGCACTTTGTTCTTTACTCAGCCTTTTACTAAATGTTTCTGGCTTGTAATTATCACTACCCCTTACGACAATTTCAGAAGGAAAGTGTCAGGATCTAACCAAGAAAAAGGAAGCCCTCTAAATATTTGTAACTTGGAGGATTTGAGACAGAGAACAGGTAACAGAAATTTTAAAACAGCAAATTTTCCACAAAGCCAATGCAAAGACTGAGGAGCCAAACAGGCAGTGATGAAATTCCCTCAGATTGGCTAGAAAAGAAACAAATGAGAATTCTCAGAATCCTGAGGAAATTAGAACTCAAGAAGAACCATAGTCAATTCTACAAATATCACCAAAGGCAATGAGACTGAGAACTTTCTCTTTCCCATGCCCATTCTATGACTGGTGCCTCTTATTATCCAGAAAGCAGAGGTGGACAGTTTGCAGAATCAGTCCCCCACAGTATAGAGTGGTGTAGGGAAAAAGCACAAAATGAATCTGAGAAACAGAGTTTGGTATGGAGGATTATAATGCCTGTTTTACAAGTATGGGAACTGATTCTGAGGGGCTACAGCTTACACAAGGTCACCGATCTACTAACTACTACTAACTACAGGATGAAGACTTCACTCCGAATGTCAGTGACGATTGGCACCATCCTAGTGCCTCTCGTCTATCGTCATCATCACCCCTTACACAAGGATTGTTAAGAAGTCTTATTTACCTGCACTTTTTCCATGACACTGTATTTGTCCTGTGTGCTAGACTGGGCAAGAAGGGGAAAGATACTCAGGAACCTAAGATGCTCTTGACTTTCTGAAATCACACTGAATCCTTGGCCTACAGGGGACTAAATATAAGTCAACAGAAATAAGGAGACAGCAGCATAGTGTCACTAGTTCAAAAATGACATAAAATATTTTTCTGAGGGCCCTGGAATTAAGACTTCCACAGGTCCAATTCTTCTTGATTCTTATTTTTGTGTCTGCAGCTTTAAATTTAGAGTCTGGTCCACTGAGTTGGTCATGATCTGTAGAGCACAGAATATGGCACTCATTAGATTTAATGAATTACTGACTACTGTGCTGGTTTAAATTGGTTAACTCCTGATTTGACCTTAAGTGTGTCTGTGTCCTCTTTGGATAATGCACTTTAATTCTATCTTGCATACTGGATTTAGCTCCTTCCTAGCCCTCTATGCTAAACTTGCTGGTGTCTCTGATCCCTATTCCAAGTTCTATTCCTGTTTCATGATATAATAAACAGTTTCCAAATCATGATATCCCAGGAAAGTGCCATCTGTCAGGCTAAGTTCTTGAAGCTTATCTAAAATCAGCCACTTTCTCTCTCCACAGAACCTTACACTACACCTTAAGTTTGCTTCAGGTAACTGTTTGTTGATGAACTGCTGATGTGTTTAGTTTCTCCATTGTTCAAAGCAAGAGACTTCTTTAAAACCTTAAGTGCATTTCCCTAAAATGGTCATTTTATGAACATAATAAATTTACTAAGAAAGAAGGCATATGCCTCTATTTGAAAGAGACAGAAAGAAAAAGAAATGGAAAGGAAGGAGAAAAAAAATGATGAAATCATAAAGAAAGACAAATCAACCCTATTGAATTCTAGATTGCTATCTTGTCAGTATTTTTGCAAGATTTTTCTGCCACTCTTTTAATTTTCATTACTTTCCATTTTCCTTGAACAAGCACAGAAGCAGGTTCTAATTTTACCAGAGGCTTTTCATCAAATCAGACTTTTTATTCTTGCTAGGTTATCCTAGTCACAAAAACATCTCTCTTTTCAAAGCTTGCATAATATTAGCTAACTCTAGTGGGGTACAGCTTCCTGAACCCACACAGCTAAGATGCAAACATTATTCTTTAACCTGATTCCAGCTATCTTTCATCACTTAGACTGACATTCTTAGTAGCCAGAATCTTTACAGAACCTCTGAGATTTATGAAAAATTCCCTTAATCACTGACTATGCAAGCATGAACTTTTTGAACTTAAAGTAAATCATATCTCTATCTTTAGTGTTTTGAGTAATCTCAGACACTCGATTCTCCTATTTCCAACCTGGTTATAATGAAGATTTTTCTACATCTAGACGAACCTTGTCTTAAGCAAGATTCACCATGTTCCCTCTGGCACGGTAGTTGCATAACAGGTCACCACTCCTCACCAGGGCCACTGAGGAGCACCTAACTATACTGAAGCAAAATGAGGGAAATTTTTTGAGGAGGGCCAAATCCCACAGAGCAGATTCTTGTGATGCACAATCCTGCCTTTGCATCTTCTTTGTCAAAGCATAAACTAGAACATGTGTGCCCGTACCCTAACCCCAATATAATTGGAAGGGAGTTGGATTAGCAAGACCTCTTGAGGCCTCTTTGCTCACTGATGAGTGTGGTTTCTAAGAACTTCCCTGGCTAGAATAAATCTGCTTTCTCATAGGTCCTTTAAGGAATGATAATGTGTATCTCACCTGCAGAAACTAAAGTTAGACATTTAGAGCTTATAGTAAACTTAAACTCCAACGTTAATCTTTCATTTAAGCACACAAATTACAAAGAATATATAAAACAAGAACTAACATCTGTCAATTGAAGATTTATACTATGTCAACCCTGGTGACTTCTAAAGAAGTCCAAGGCAGAGTGCTTCTTGTTAAGGTATGTGTAATACAACATCACAATAGAGATTGTAGCATGAGCCTACCTTCTGACAGGCTCAAGTCTACACTGAAGGGTTCCTAGCTGTGTGTATCCCAGTCCTTCAAAAATTTGTCATCTTTGGACCTTGACTTTCTCATCAGAATGTGAGATACTGACTTCTGAGGCTTTTGCAAGACTTTATCAAGTCAATATAAGTAAATGATTTCTCACACTTACTGGCATGCATTAGGCCCTTAAAATATTTGGAAAAATTTGACCCAAAGACATGACAAGGTCTGTTACAGGAAGAGCATGGCTTATACAGTCTTTGAGTATTCAGAGTGGAAGGAAAAGTTGATTCACTAGAATGTTCAAGAAAAATTCCAAGAATCTGAAGTAGGATCAAGACAGACAGATATAAAGAAGAGCTGATGCAGGGAAGCTGAATGATGCAAACAAGCATGAAAATGTGGAAACTAGGGCTGGGGATCTAGCTCAGCGGTCTAAGCGCCTGCCCGGCAAGCGCAAGGTCGTGAGTGCAATCCCCGGTTCCGCAAAAAAAAAAAAAAAAAAAAAAAAAAGAAAATGTGGAAACTCCAGGTGAGAAAAGGGAAGGGAGAAGAAATAACTTTTCTGAATCAGGAATTAAGAAGGGACCAGTGGCATGACCACTGGAAACATAGTAGGGACCAAGATAAGATTTTAAATTATAGAAAGAAGAGGTTCTTAGGGTCTTAGGACTTGGGTGGATAGTTAATTGTCCGCAGGAAAAATGCACAAAGAAACATAAGAGTGTTGTTGATTAGGAGACCTTAGAGATGGTCTGCAGGCTGTATTCCACTGGAAGAATCAGAGTGTCATGATATGAATGGGAAAGGGGATAGAAAATATATGGGTGTGTGACATTCAAAAATCAAATGGATTGACCTTCAATGCTGATTATATAGGAGTAAATGAAAAGAAAGATCTCACAGTATATTTTGAACCTTTGATTTTAGGGCAATGATAAATAATAATAGGGCAATGATAAACAATGCACCCCTTAATTTGAATAGCTAGCTTTGTAAAGCCAAAGAAAAATCAGTAATACTTTGCCCACAATTTTCCTCCAGGTGTCTCTTAAGGATATGGAATGAAATGAGGGACATAGTTTTAGTGAATTCTAACATGATTATATAACAAATTTTGAATATGAAACGAAGTGTGGCATCTTTTCTAACCATGACAAGGAGGGCTTTTTGCCAAGTGATGCTAGAACAGCACATCTATTTTGTTGGGCTGAGTCACTGTATCTTCAGAAATGGTTCTAATCTCAGCTTTGCATGATGGCTATAGAAAGTTTACTTCCATTTTTTTCTGCATTTCAGGATTTTTTTTTCTCCTTCTAAAAAGAAGATAATGACATCAACTTGTCCTCCATTACCACTGCAACACATTTTGAAAGAAGTTTGCATATTTGCTGAGAAGATGCTCAAGGCTCTGGTTCCACTTGTTCTGTCTCAGTGCTCCTAGAGGGTGGCAGGGATGCTTCTGCGGCAGGAAAGAACACTGAGCAGGGGAAGTTCAGTTGACGTGCTTGTCTCTCCCAGGACACTATGAGCTCTGCAATATGGGACCGCACATCATCTCAACAATTCTCTTGTTTAGTCCATTAAAATAAAGAAATGAATTGAGAAGTAAAAAGCAAATCTCATTAGTTTGTACAGTGGAGAGACCGTGCTTACTTCAGAAAAGAATATGGTTTCTATTAGAAGAGCTTAATTAATTTCTGAAACAAACACAAAACTCCTGAAAGTGATTGTCTCAGATACTTTCGGGACTCTTAGTTTGTAAACACGGTAACTTCCTGGTTAAGTGAAAGGTATATATTAGTCGGCCTTTCATTACTATAACAAAACATGTGAAATAATTAGCTTTTAAAGGGGAAAGGTTTATTTTGGCTCACAGTTTTGGAGGTTTCAGTCCATGGTTGCTTTTGGGTATGGAGCCAGATAGTAAATCATTGCAAGTAGCATGGGGTGGAAGAAAGCTACTAACCTCCCAGCTAGGATGTGAAAAACAGATATTTAAGGCACAAATCCAATGATCTGAAACCTCCGCCACCTCACAATTCTGCCAAACTAAAGACCAAACCTTTAGCATATGGGACTTGGAGGGATATTCCATATTCAATTGATGGTAATAAATTAATGTTATGACTTCATTAAAGGCCAAAGTCAAGAAATTAGGATTAACCTAGGGTAGTACTCAGATAGTAATGATGTCATCAAAAGTACAAGTCAACATATCTAGAATGACAAAACATTTAATATATTGTGCATTTTTTTCAATAAATTTGCAACTGTATGAGAGGGACATTTGGGCACTTGAGGAAAATACAAAAATATTTTTTTCAAAATGGTTCCTTGTATTTGTTAAATATATTCTGGTTGGTCTCAGTTTTCATTACTTGTTTTTATATTCCTTCAGCAAGTGCTTGGGATGAACTAGGAATTGTGTAATACAGTAGAAACAAATTAATTAAAATAAAAATACTTTGCCGCTTTATTTTCTAATTGATTGTAACTTAGACCAGGATAAATTACAAATTGGGTTTTTAAAAAATCAACACAAATAGGCTCAATATTTGTGAGTTAATGCTTAAAGAGGATAATAACTGGATCATAAAACAGTTAAAATATCTTAAAATTCCCAAGATGTGGGTAGAAGAAGCTTATAAAACTCGTGTTTATGATCTCTTATTAGTTCTGGTTTATGTTTACCTAAAAATAAAAATATATTAATTACAGAAGTTACAATGAGACTTGTAGAAATAGTCAAATGGAATAAAACCTTTGGCATCATTTTAGTTCTTCATTACACTAGAACTGTTGTCAGTATTAAAGTCCTGATTCTCCTGTATCTGTTCTATGTTAGTATTAAGTATTCTCCTCTAGAAAACTTGTACATGAAATTCTGTTCTTAGGCAATGATAATGAAAGAAACTTAAGTATAAATGAAACCCATAACCACACAGCAACCCAAGACATCATTGCTGTTTTTGTTTCTATCCCACTTTTGATACTGAAGTATGTCACTAAGGAACATATTGGAACACATTGGAAATGGAAACGAGAATTATTTTCCTTTCCGTTGGTAATTGTTGGTTGAGGAGTAAAGAATGGCCCAGGAGAAGAATAAGAAGTAAGCAGTGTAGGTAATCCCCATGCTCCCTGGGATGCTATACTGAGAACTGGATACAATCATATTTGTGGATATTCTACTCTCTATTTAGCACTATGCTATTTTATCATAGGTGTGCTGAGGAACTTAGAAAATAAGTCCCTGACTATAGCCAAAAGATTGTTATAACAGGGCTGGGAATCTAGCTCAGTGGCTTAAGTGCCTGCCTGGCAAGTGCAAGGTCATGAGTTCAATCCCAGGTGCCACAAAAAAAAAAAAAGTGTTATAACAATTCACATAAGTCAGGTTTCAACAAGGACAAAGCAAATACCCCTAATATTTTAAGCAGAAAGAATTTAATATGTGAACTTGGTGCTTGAAAATTGGTGGAAGGATGGAAGCTCACATTCTAGACTGAGTTATAGAGAGCATATGCTAGAATGACTCGGGATCACTGGATGAACTGTCTCCTCTAAGGCTTCCAAGGGAGCCAGAGGGACTGGAACTATATAGAACTGCCCCTTCCACTTCACCAACCTCAGGGGCTGTCAGCACATTTAGAAAAATTGACAAGGAATGGCACTATGGAAATGACTACCATTTTTCTTGAATCCCTGTCGAAACAGCCAAGGAAGCCAGGAGATGACCTCTACCTCAATACTTGCTTCTTAGTCTTACAGATACCATTTTCATAGGCGACTTCACAACAAAATCTAGTTGCAAGGGAAACTGGGAATGTAGCTTTAGTTTCCCAAAGTCTTCAAATAGAACCAAGATAAAATGAAGACTGCATATTCCTCTCTGTCCTTCACAGGACCCTAAACTGCACCTGTTGGTGGCCTTCTGTGTTTAGACAATATCCCAGAAACTTCAATGGATTTCATTTAGTTAGAGGTCATGTTTGACTTAGGTGTGGAAGAATGGATGGATGATTAAAGGACAATCTTTATGTGCAAAACAAAGTAGGTAAACTAGAGGTAGAAAACAGTATTACTGTCTACTCCAGGCACATGGGAACGAAAAGGAAGAATATATTGATTGGGTGGCAGTTTTTGATTCCGGGACCATGACAAAGAAATGCTATGTAGGGATACTATGAGTGATGGTGTTCAGGGTGCAAGACTTCTCTTACAAATCCAACAAAAGTGTTAGGACAAAGTGTAGAATATTTTTTCATCTCTCAACTATTGTGGCAAGTTACTTGTCCTTTGAACCCTTGCTGAAGGCTTTTTAAATCAAAGTTTTCCTAAGGTCTCTGGCCAAGTTGATCTTCTCTTGCCTACAAAATTCTATAATACTGTGTGTTCCACAAACACATAAGCACAACTTCCTAATTTTGCTCGATTTTTAGCTCTTGTGTATTAGACTGGTGCTTTTCTCAGTGAACCCCTAGAAAGAAGTTCTCATGGTGTCTATTATTTATTCCTCTCATCTCTACCCAAGTCCAAGCATTTTTGTTTCCATAGTAAAGGGGACTTTAAATACAATTATTTCCCCTGTTTATTCAAAATAGAATTACATGTTCTTCTTACAGTTGCTTCTTTTTTGTTCCTTTCACAGTGTCTGTAACGCTACCAGGTACTCTGGTCCTGTTGCCGTATTCCCTTTACCCTTGTTATCTCACTTGATGTGGTTTCCCTGTGTCTATCTTTACCTTAAGCTAATTATTCTCTTGCTTCTGTACTTTCCTTCTCTATTCTAGTTCACATTCCCTCACTGGCTCTTTTCCAACCTCTTCTATATTTTTATACTTTATTCCATTTGTCTCCTTAATTGGGGTCCCTGGTTTTGTTTGTTTCTGCCTCTGCATCTGTCACCTTCTGTGCTTCCTGTTGTTTATTTCACTCTATATACATACACTGTCCTCATTTTAATTTTTTTCTCTCTGCAGTTCCCTCCTGTTTTTCACTCTGCACCACTTTCTTCACTCATCCTAGATATTTCAGCATGTTTTGTATAGTCATGCTCACAGGTAGCCGCTGATACCCTTGTAGGACAGAGGAAGACAAACATACAACTCACTCTTTACCCATAAAATTGAAGGCTCAACACCTGTAATCAGCTCCAAAGTTTCCAGTACCCATGGCCACCCCTATGGTAATGTCTGCCTATGGTAATGCTGTACTTTCTTTTTTTTTTTTTTTAACAAGCTAATTCATTATAGGAGCAATTTGTTTTGGAATTCAACCCAAAAGACTGTAACAAGAAGACTTTACTATAAGACTCTCCTATGTTGTAGCTCCGTGGCTTTCCAGCTGCTTTAGATGTCATCAGAGAAAAAAAATCATCCCTTCAGTTCTAGATGATTTGGAATGCAATTGTATACATACACACACACACATATATACATATATACATATATATATATTTATATACACAACATGGAACTCCACGTGTTTGTGGTATGTTCTTATACAAATATTTATACACACTTAAACACTGAAAGAATTTTATACTTTTGTAAAAATAAAATATAATTAAAATATATATGTAATATGTCTCTAATGTATTTATTTTATGTAAAATATATGTATCCATTAACTATATTATACATACACACACAAGCACAAATGTATAGTAATGGAAGTTATGGTAATTCACTTCAGCATTCAGTAAGGGACTTATAATAAGACAAAGAAATAGCCTCTATCAAATTAATGATTAGCCATTTAGAGAATAAAAACTAACGGTGCTCTGAAATTCATAATGCTTTAAAGACGTTTAAATCATTTCACATAAATTATTTTATCTCCACCAACTGCCTCTGTTATTATTGATGCTTCTTTTTACATATTCTTTAGTCTTGTGAAGTGAAAGACATATTAGCGGGGTAGAAGGGGCCAAATTGTATCTCTTAATTTTTGAAGTGGAGAAACCAGGGTAGAATCTGGTGATATTTTTTAGTAAACTTGGCCCATGGGGTAGCTAAGGAGCTGACACCTAACTAGTATCATACTTGTCTCCTTCACATCAGTTTTATTTATATTTCTTGCCCTATTTTAAGAATCCTCTAATGAGTATACATTCCAAGATCCACTTTATTGGATTCAACCTGGAATTATAGGTGTTTATTGTTTGTATTTAGCTAAATAAAACTGGCTTTCAGAAGCCAACATCACAAAGCAAATTCATCAAATACAGTGGATTAAACTTTCTTTTAACACAATACACATATTTAGGCATTCACGTAATAGGAACTGAGGCAAAAGGCGTTTGTTGAGTCCCAATGGTTTTCAATACCCCAGACATTACACACAGCAGCAATTTAAATGCATTTTAAAAAATTGCATGTTAAATATATTTTCTATACAAAGTAGCATTAAGAATAATTATAAAATAATTTATTCCCAAAGACCCATCTAAATTTTAGAATTTAAATATATATTTACTTTATATGTCAATATGAACATTTTGTGCCTGTGTTTGGAAAGTATTCATGTTAAAAAAGGCTTTGGAATCCCTCAAAGTATTTAGAAAGCCTCAGTAAAAATAGAAACTATATATATTCAATTTATAAATTTTACAAAAATATGAGCAGCACCCAGCTCTCTCCTGCCTGCTCACCTCAATTTTAGTAAGGCAACACCCTGACAAGAAGTCAGAAAATTGAGTAAAGAATAACCCTATTGAAAAGATTCACTGCAAAATAAAGTTTGGCTTGCAGAATTTCCAGATGGATATATAAGGTATCATAGGTTACTTGCCTGGCAAAAATTTTTCTCTGCCCCTAGAGGGACCTTGCCTGGCCTTGAGCACATACTGCCCAAATATGTCTTTACTCCTGTCCAACACTGGCCTGTCTTGGGACTCTGCTATCACCATATCAGAGACTGTGATGGCTCCCTGCCGCCAGCACACCCCGCTTTTCCTCATCCAAGTTGATGGGACATTGCTGAATCATATTAACTGTGCTAGTTACTGCACTCACAGAAAAACATGATCTCAATTTGGATACATATTAAATGTGCCAGTCCCTGTTGTCTTACCTAACACTCTTAACTGCATACATTTAGCCCTTGATGAGAGAATGATTTCACTTCAGATAGAAAAGAAATAGCTCTGGCTTGGTTAGTTTGGCATAGAATGACTGTTTTCTAAGCAGACATTAATGATTCTAAAACTAATATTCATTGTTTGAAGAGGCACAGCGGCCTTGGCATTTACTTAACCTTTTGTCTCATGTATGAGACTGAGTTAGCCTAAATCCTTTTCTTAATTAATATCTTTTCTTTTCATGGCCAACATTATTTATTGAACAATTTGCATGTAACAATTAGAGCTATGAGAGCTTAAGAAAACTCTTCCTGCTCAGAAGTCCACCTTTTCTGACTTTTATTTATTTAGGTTGTTCAGATGATATAAACTCAGGGAATGCTTAGCTGAAGAAGCAGGGAATAAGTTAGGGAAGATAGATTTTATGTCAGTGATCCCACCTGCTGGAGTCCAGAGGAAAAGAAGGAAAGCATTCTTGTTTTTAAAAATGATCTGATATGTGCAAGAAAGCAGGAGCTGCTTGAAAAGAGTGTATGAGAGATTCATTTCACTTTAAGTATCTGCAGAAATTTCACATTTCTTCCATTGTATGTATAGATGAGACATCACTCTAAATCAGTCAGTATACTCAAGGAATTTATGGTTCATTCTTATGAAATAACAGAACAAAGTAAAAGTAATAAAATGTTATGAATAAAGGAAATAAAAAAACTTTATACACGACCCACCTGAAAAAACCCACAAAAGTGAATTACTTTCTTCCCTCACACCTCTGTCCACACTAATTCATAATCTTGGCATAATTTTAATCATAGAATAGAAAAAGTATCTACCTATGTCATGTCCTTCAATTTTGTTCATAGATTTTTTCAATTATTATATTGAGCTGCATTGATATTAAAGAAATTAAATATGTTCCATAATTTAATCAATCTCATATTGAGTTGTTTTATTTTCTGTAATGTTTTGCTACACATTACAATATATATCTTTGGAGAATGTGGCCTCTCAACTTTTTGCTATACAAATAGAATTATTGGACAAAACAGCATGTATATTTTCTACTCTGGGGCAATAATATTTCACACTGTATTTGAGTCTAGCAATGTATGAGTATACAAATTTGATGATTTTTCTATTGAAGTATATTATCTATATATTTGAAAATATGCTAAATGGATATGTATAAAGCAGAACATTTTTCTGATAACTTACAATAGATTTCTCCAAATCCAGAATTTATTGTTCCTAACCACATTTATTAAAATTTGAGCCAAACCAAATATTTTAAATTATTGAGATACTTTCAAGACCTCAAGATGGTAAGTCACTAAATGTCAATAATCATTATCTAGTACTCCATATGGAGATGTGGCAGGTATAGGAGACATTTCTAAAGACGTATTGACTCTTTTTCAAATATGAACTTATGGTGATTATTTTCCACTTTTTGAAAGAGAACCTGAGGGTGCAGACACTTTATCTGAAGACTCTAGTGAACCAAGGTTATCCTCTAGAAAATGTAATTTTTTTTCCTTTTCCAACCGACATTTCAAAGATATTTCAAGTGCTCATATTACCAGATATTAAGCACTTCAGCAAGAAATTATCTGAATTTCCCAATTTGCTCCTTAAAGACTTCTTGCAGAGTCTTTTGGAAATTTGTGTGTGGAGTGCAGGTCATCTTGTACATGAAAATAAATTTACTTAGGTAGTAGAAATCTTTCTGTATGATTCTAATACTCTCAACAAAACACAGATAACCTCATTTCACAACAAGGTCATGGCAGATTTTTCTGGAGAAAGAAACTTCTAGAAAAAGGACACACTAAAGATACAATTAAAATTTAGAAATGTATAAATTTTAATTAGTAGTAAAAAATTAGATGAATGCTTTTCTGAATTCAACAAAGTTGCCACAAACACCCTTGAAGATGTCTCTTTATAGTATGAGAAAATTTATCTAAGTTAGATTCATAGAAGTGACTGGGCACAAAGAATGAGGCAACTTCAAAGTTCTTTGTCTTTGCAAAATTTCTCTCCAAAATGGTTTTAACAGTATAGCACCTATATCAAGTGTAGAAATTTCCACTTTTTTATACTGTTAAGATCTCTTGGTATCATCAGACCATAATTTTTGCCTAAGAGTTTTAAAGTGGTACTACTTTACTAATTTAATTTGATTTCCCTAATCACTAATGGAAGGAAAACGTTTTTGTTTTCTTAATCTATTTATTGGTTATTGGGACTTCCCTTTTTATTTTATTTTTATAACTTCCAGAGAAATGAAGCTCCCTTACCTTAGACCCTCAGACCCCCTCCTCAAGAAACTTAGAAGAACCCTCATTTCTGCCTAATCAGACTATCATCTTTAAAGATATTATTTCTGTAGGGTTGTAAGCTTAGCATTTAATAATCAATTGTCCAAGTAATCTCACAATAAACCAACTGTCCCACTTGTCATTCTACTCACACAGCCCCTGCTAGCTTTCGGTAGCATTTCTATCTTTCAATAATGAAGATATCCCTGTGAAACCGTAGGAATGTCTATTATCATGTAATACTATAGTTATTATTTAGTATTTTTTAGTTAGTGGAGAATCAAATTATAAAATGAATGAAATGAGATGAAAACATTATAGAGCAGAAAGTGACATTGATTTTAACTAGATGATAAACATCATAGGGTAGGAATTGTGATTACAATATGTGTAGTAGAGTGACAGTGCTTTATCTAACACCTATAATTAGACACCATGCTACACAGTTTTGCATATAATACTTCGTTTACTTTCACAAAAAGGTGAGGTTGGCATTATCTCCATTTAAAAGATGAAGAAACTGCATGTTCAAATTCACAATTCAATGAGAAGACAAAACCCTGACTTTAAAAAGAATGGGCAACATATTTGAACAGACGTGTTAACAAAGAAGTAACATGGGTAAAAGTAAGCACAAGTAAAGATCCTCAACATTATTAGTGAAATGCAAGGAAAAACCATGAGATTCCACCAAACCTCTATCAGAATGGCTAGCATTACTTGATTGAAGATGCCTAGTGACAAACAGGATGTAGATCAACTAAAAATTACATACACTGTAACAGAAAACAAAATGGCACAACTGTATTGTAAACAATTTGGCAATTTCTTATAAATTTAAATATACATTTTCCAGCAATTTCACTGCCAGAAAAATGAAAATATATTCCCATACAGTGGACAAGACATGTATACAAATACCTGTAGTAGCTTTATCCATCATCACTAAAACGTGAAACAATTCATCTGTCACCTGATTAATATACAAAGAGAATACTACTCAGGAATAACAGTGTGAATTGCTGACACATGAAACAATAAGGAAGAGTTCGACAAGCATTACACTAAGTGACAGAAAATAAACTGTAAGATTATATTCTGTATGAACCCAATTATATGGCTTTTTTGACACTCTGGTATATGGCATTTATGACAAACATGAGATCAGCATTTGGTAGAGGTTGGAAATCTGAGGGAAGCATTGACTACAAAGTGTCAGCAGGGGATTTGGGAAAATGATGGAAATGTTCTGTGTATTGATTATGATGGTGTTTATGTCTGTATGCATTTGACCAAGTTCATCAAACTGTACATCTGAAAGGGCCAAATTCTACTGTACATAAATGCCATCTTGATAAGTGTGACAAAAATCTAGTCCCTGTGCAATAATGCTTTTAATCTTTTTACTTTATCTGGCTGTTCCCAGTATCTTAGATTACAGCCTGACATGTAGGAAGCATTCAATAAATTAATGTTACATGAACTAAGAAGAAAGAGAATGCCCCCACAATGACAATAACGTATTTTGCCTCTTTTTCAGGTTTTATATTTTTAAAATTGTATTTTATTTTGGCAAATCTTTTAACATTAAAATCTACCCCCAACCAATTCCTAAAGTGTACAATATAATATTGTTAACTAGAGGTATCCTAGTTTTCTCGAGACAAGTCCAGCTATGATCGCTCATGCCTGGTATCAATTCTGTAAGCTCACACTTATGCAAGTGATATTTCTGTGAAGCCGACCCATGAGTAATTTCTGAGTAGGTATTAAAACACCCTCACGTCTACAAGTCTAATATATTAATAAATGTGCTGTTTTCAATAAGACATCTAAATTTGCATGCACCATCCTACTTGTTATGTTCAGTGCTCGATTTTTTAATGTTTCTTGGACACTGGCCAGTAAGTCTGAGTCCCTCGTTAGTTCATCTATTACTTTCTCGCCACAATAGATTTGGGTCTCCGCCAAGAAATGGACTAATATTGCATACAAAAATCACATAATGCATTTCCTGATCTTCTGATATTCCCTTTCTGATATTTCCTTTCTGATACTCCCTTTCTGAGTGAGAGGGGAGAATGCACGCACACCCACACCCACGCGCGCACACACACACACCCTATCTATACACACAATCTACCCCAGTTAGGTAAACATTTTTGATTGCTGTTATTAATACTGGGTGCCTTCTTAATCCATGTGTTTGCCTGTCCATTTACATGATCCTCTCACCCTGTGGACTGGAAGGGAACAATGAGTTGTAAAATCTGATAATGATCAAAGATGATGCCTCTATGAGGAAAAAAAAAAGTCAGGATTATAGGAGCTTTCATTTTCACAGGAAAAGGAAAAGCTTATTTTCTGCATTTGATTTGGTATATTCTCCATGTCTTAATTTTAGTGATTCCAAAATGAGATCCTTTGAAGAATGAAAAGGTTCTGGGTTGGAGTGGGAGCATCTTCCTCCCCCACTTTCATTTCCCTTAAAACACAAGCACAAAACTAACGAATGCTATTAAAGGTACTTGTAGAAATGATTCTGATTTGTACCTGATGACTAACTAACCTATTATTGCACCTCTTGGGCAGAGATTAATAGGAAATTCTTTAAGAATAAAGATTCTAACAAGCCTTAGAAATATGTGTGGGCCCAGCACGTACCACGTGATCTCAGAAAGCTGAGCCATGGCTGTTAATATCCTTGACTAATGAACCAAAGCTACAGTCCGTGCTAGCAAAGTGTCAAGAAATAAGTAACCGGAGAGGTGACCTTTTAACATGCTTCTAAATGTAATTTTTAACAGAACAGTGTCAATAAGTTCAAAATCCCATATGCTTTTGATCTGGTATGGAAGTTAGACGCATCAATATCAGACAGCAAATGGAAGGAAAGAAAGAAGCTAAAGGAAAAAAGATAAAAAGAATTTAAAAGAAAAATCTCAACTATGACACCAAATATCTTTCCTTTACACAGGTAAGAATGTAAGAAGTCCTAGTTGACTATTTGAACATTATCATCACCATGAAATCATAATGGCAATGTAATAATAACCATAAACTACAGTTTTCCTATTCATCCCCCGATAGCTATGGTTTTTGCCTAGATTTGACATATATTACCTAACCTGCTGACCCTTCTGCTTTCAGGTTTTGGATTTTTATTTTTCCATTATTAAATTTAATTTTAAAACATAAATTATTGTGCTCAAGAGACCTACAGTCAATTTCCAGGTCTGGTGCTTCGTGGCTAGGTCTATTGCCTAAGTTAAATGAAATCTCAATCTTTCCATCCATAAAAATGGGAACATAAATAGGATCTTTACTGGAACCCAATTAAAATTAAATAGGGAAAATGTATATAAATCATTTAGCACAATGCATGACAAATTGGAAGAGCTTTAAACTGTTAGCCATTCTTAGAGTGCTGCTAAAGTTACTATTGTTGGTATTATTTTTTGAATTTCTCCTGTTTGTTTATTGTTGATTATATTTACCTACCCCATGCAATGACCAATCTATTGTATGTGTCACAGCTATCTTTGTACCACTCACATCACAGTGCCCAGCACAGCACCTTCTACTGGGTGGGCAAGACTGTGAAAAAGTTAGTGGACATGGTGTATCTCATGTTTAAAAGCTGCTGATTATGTTTCATAATATCAAATATATACTTAATGCAGCTATTGACTTTTCACAAGAAGAAAAAGATGTTTTGTTGGATAAACTCTATTTTTTTATTTTATTTTTCTAAACTGATACTCCCACTTTTACAGCCACATCTAAATTTTAACAACCACGTTTTTTTAGAGTGATAGAATCTCTATAAATAATTGTAAGACCAGCAATTAAAGGTCTTTATCAAGAATCAGAAAAAAAATCTAGCTTTCCAAAAACCTGACCCTGTTCTGTGAAGTATTCATGGATTCTATCGCCTCAAAGTTCACGCTACAAACAATAGATGACTTTA
>RJWT010004648.1:0-32760 GCA_004365215.1 Cuniculus paca
TAATATAGTGATGGCTTCATCCGTTTAAGCTACCATGTTAATGTTACAGGAGTACTGGGGTCTTATACCATGGTGATGAAAAATGAAGTCATGGATGGAGGAGGCAGGTTCAATCAAATTTATTTAAAAAATATAAAGGCAAGAAAGAAAAAGATATAAAGGTATATAAGTGAAGCTTCCACTAGCTGAGAGAGGGTTCTGAGTAGGATACCCATTATGGCTCTTTCTCAAGGACTTTTTAAGGAGTTTAGAAGGGAGCTCAGACTCTTTTCTCTACCATATAAAAGACTATATATTTGTTAGGGTTCATGTAGTGTCCATTAAGGGCTACATGCCTTTGGGCCAACGGCCTGCCTGATAACATGCCAGGAAGTTCTGAGAAGCTGAAGGCCATCTTGCAGGTGTTTTTGTAAGATCCCTAGAGGGATGTGACTCAACAGACTCCATTTTGGGCTTTCCCATTCCATTGCGGTGCGGCTGCCCTTACTGCCTCATAAAATCCTAACTATTCCCTCATTAATTCCTGTTACAAATAACAGTCTCTCATATCATTTTTGCAGCTACCTTATAAAGTAAGTACATACTATTTGTGTCTTACAAATGTGAGAAATTGTTAAAACAGTGGACCAAAACCTATAAGAATTGAGATTTAAAAGCAGATTGATCCAACTCTAGAATCTAAGGTCTTTTTTTTTTCTTATTAAGTGCTAGATGATATTCTCTTTCTCATTATCTATGTTGAATCTGCACAGGCAATAATGTAATTTCTAAACAGAGTACTGAGTCACTTTATGATTCCTCTAGTTTCACAAGATAAGGGAAACGACAGTCTGCTTCATAAATGGATTTTAAAAATACGTGTGCATCATATAAAATGTTTTAACAATGTGCATGATTTTGAGTGAATAAAATGTTCAGAATGAATTTTCTTCTTCTTTTTAAAATCCAGATCTTTTAAAGAATTTGGTACCATACAAGCATCCACAGTTTCAAATACAAATTAACAGTACTGTGATCAGCTTTTTCCTACTCTGTTATGTCTCTACAATTAGCTATTCAAAACTGAAGTGGCTTCTTTTGTAAATGGTATGAACAAGGAATGACTGTCAAAGAAATTCTTAAAAGGATGTCAAAAAAAATCACTTCCTTCTGTATCTAAGGGGTTTTAAATGGGAACCAACATTCAAACTGATGACCTTCAACACTACAAAACTGTTCTCAGAAGAGAATCAATGACGCTTCACACTTACAAAGAAAACCTTCTAAAATTCTCCAGATACAAACACCTCATAAGCACAGAAACAGAAATATTCTGCTGGACAGTAGATAAAAGGATGAGCAGTGATGGGAATGAACAACAGGCGTGAAACCCAGAAAAAATCCAGACATAGAATGCAAATCCAACAATGGGAATAATGGGTAAAGGGAAATGTTCATTGCATTGACCAGAAACATTGGCAAGAAAAAGTCACCATTATGAGTAAAGTATAACCCTGGGAGAAAATTTTCCAAGGCCTTATGCCAAGGTCTATAATGATACTATTACCTTCTATATAAATATATGTTCTGTAAAATGAAAGTAGGGCGATTTGACATGAAGACCGAGTCATTAGTAATATCCAATACATAGCAGCTGTGACAGGATCTCTTGCAGGGCATCTCATCATGAGCTGTGTTTTACTTGCAATATTGGCCCTTGCTACAAGTCCCAAGTTATTAGTTTTGAGGTTTTATGGACTGCTTTTAGTAGATTTGATATTGCCAAGGGATAATTTTCCATTGAAAGCCAACAGACAATAATTCCAAAAACTACATTTTCTAATTTATGTTTGATGGTTTGTGTATAAGCTCTGAGAAAGCGAGAGAGCACCTGGCTTAGGGTTCATTTATTCATTGATGCATAAAAATATCTCTTGAGTGACTACTACATGATTGACCTTGTTCTAGGCTCTGGAAAGACAGCTGGGGAACAAGGGAGCTTGTGCATCCATTCTTGTGAAGATATTATTACCGTGGAAAGAGGAAGGTAACATACAGTTAAAACAATAAATAATGGCAACCCACTGGGGGCCCCTTCTGTCTCTCTCTCAGACAGAAGCTTTCTTTCTCTCAATAAATATATATTTTAAAAAAAACCAATAAATAATGAGATAATTTCTGACTTTGGCAAGGCACAAAAAAAGAATAAAAATAAAAACACAATAGTGTGATAGGAAGCAAGTGGTCATAGAGTATGCATATCTGATTTTTAAGAGTCCATTAAGATAAAAGTTGTCCAGATACATCTTAATACCAGGGAAGATACAGCTACATAGGCTACATGAATTTTCCTTACTTCCTTTTGATCCCCCACCCCCGATTGTGTGTTTACTTTTTATCATATTTTGTTTTCGCTCATGTAACCAGGTCTGACTTTCCAGACCTAACTCCTAAAACTTTGCAATACATAGATCTGACCATCCTTTCTAATCCATGTTCGTGATAGTTCTGTGCACCTCCACACCAATGCCCCATATGTAGAGAGTCGTCTCAAAGAATTAAAGGCTCCTAGCATCTTTTTAAATGTGTGATGACTTGGTTGAAAGAATTGATGGTGTTTGAATTACACTCTTTGGGGAATAAGATATGTTTGTCTTAACAGTAACTTGCAGGGACTATAAAGTCATAGAAAATACAGAACAGGTTTTGTAGGAGGTTAAGGAATGACTGATAGACTTGTATAGCCAGAAGAACAGTCAATTTTTCAAATAGTGGAACATTTATGCCATTTTACCCAAGGCGAACAAAATGAGTTCCAAATCCATTATTTCACTTCCTTAAATAGTGTGCACATAGTGCAAAGAATTTTTAACCAAAGGCAAAATCAAACCTATGGGGAAAAATGAGGGCATGAATACTTTTATTAATGGATTTGGCTTAGGTATTCACAGCTACACTATTTCAGAGTTGTACTGTAGATGTGTTAGCCAAACAGTGTAATATTACATCTTCTTAGCTGAGAAAACAGATTTATGGTGCAGATATTGTGCATTTTAAAATACAACCCTGGATTATCCAACCTTGCCAGTTGTTAACAAAATTAAAATTCCTTTCCAAACAGAGAAACCACTAAATCATGAAAAATTAAAAGATGCCCTAAAATTCCCAAGACATATCAAGGAAATTAAAATGAATAGAAGATATTTTCATTAATCATTCCAATGACTTTCTATAAATGACAAAGGAAGAAGCACACTTGGAAGTCGAAATCTTTCATATTCCTGGTTTCTAATAATCTTGTCACATTTTCTGTAGTTTTTAGTTTTACATTTCAGATTTCCATCTTACATTTGCCAGTTATCTAAAGCAATAAAATAAATGTGACTTTTCTTTTTTCTATACTAAAGATCAAATCCAGGGGCATCACACTGAATTTTTAAATTTATTTTCCATCTTTTATTTTGGTACAGAATCTTGCTAAGTTGTCCAGGCTGATCTCCTCAGACCTCAGACCTCCAGACTGTTAGTCTTACAAAAAGACTGCCACCATATCCACATGAAAACATCACTTTTTTAATCATGAAACTACTGTTGGTTTTCTAGAGGGTTCTTTGAGATAAAGTGAACCATCTTCTATTCTCCAGCCTGATTCCCTCAACACATCTCCTCCAGCATTTCTTCATAGTTCTTTCTATAGACAGAGGCTGGAAAAGTGAAAATGGAATACCCCACACTTGTTTTCAGCCAGGGTTCCAGGTATGATATCGGTGCTCCAAGCAGATGAACTCTGAGGAGACAGTTAAGAGCTGGACATCTCTTTACTAGGGCAGAGCCAGCAAGTGGAGTACAGAACCAAACCCAATCTTTCCTGTGGGGTCTTCCTAACCTCCCCATCACTGATACAATGGTTTCCTGGTGATGTGGCATCCGCTGCACTTTCCTGCTAAGGTGGCAAATAAACATCATGGTGCTGAAGACGACAGAGGGCATAATGCTGTCCCGATTGTCCAGCTTTCTGGTTAGGAAGACAGTAGCATCTTCTCACCCAGCTTTTTCAGTGATTTTCCGGTACCTGAGAGGCTGCATAAAATCTCTTTCTACTCACAGACCACCTGGGTTTAAGTTTTAATTAAAGGGAAAAATGTCTTTCACTGAAAGAAAAATCAAGTTTCTAACGAGGTAAAATTCGTTGTCTGCAATTAAACCCAATTTCTTGACCTTTTTATGGATAAAGACCAATTAAATCCTAAAATTGGTAGTTTATTCATTTTTTGTAGTGTATTATTTTAAAGAGAAAAGAAGAAATATTTACTCTTATCAAATTATTTTTCTTCTTTTCTTTTAATGTAGAGATGAGCGTATAAACCTCATGGTTAAGTTCTTACTGAAGTGTCTTCAATTCAGGCTTGATTTTGGTGGAGGTAACCGTAAAGAACTCCTTCAAAGGGAGTCACACACACACACTATTTGAAGAAGGCTATTGTAGTCTTGGTATGAGAAGGACTCCTCAGCTTTTCTTCCAGGTCCGTGATTCGCCCCCACTGTTTTGACTTTTATACAATTTATAAGTGCTTGTCAGTATTCCTTTATGGTGGGGCTTATCTCCAAAAGTTGTTACATGCAGTTTCCAAACCTTAATCAATTTCAATCCCCTGGCTTCCTCTCCCTTTTCTTCCTCTTCCTGTTTCTGTCCTGCCTTATCTCTAGAAATCTGCCTTCTGGTTTCTGGTCTACTTTATTCTTTATTAATTTAATTTATTCTTTGTTAATTTAAGTATTTTTCAGGTTTCTAATGTAAAACAAAAACATGTGATATTTAACTTTCTGAGTCTGTTTAATTTCATCCAATATTATGGTTTCTAGTTCTATATGTTTTCATTCAAGTGACATGATTTCTTTCTTCATTATGACTAATATTCCATGTGTACATATACCACATTTTACTTATATGTTAGTAAATGGACAGGCTTCTCTGCTCTTACCTCAGCTTGGCTATTGTGATTTGTCCTGCTATAAACATGTGCACGCATGTATCACTACTGTATGCAGTGCTTAATTCTTTTGAAAATGTGCTCAGGAGCAATATTGCTGAGTCACCCAGAGTGGCTGTGTTTAATATTTTAGGAATCTCTATACTGATTTCCACAGTGGTTGTACTAGTTTACATTCCCACTAACAATGTAGAAGGGCTCCTTTCTCCTACATCCTCATCAGTATTCATTTCTTAGTAACAGTTATTCTCACTAGGCTAAGGCTGTAAGCCTGGTTGGGCCATATTTATTGCCAATTGGTTACCAAAAGGAGTTATAGCAGTCCTGTGTACACTGCGCTGATGGACAAGTAAGCCAAGTATTATTCCCTGGGAGCTGACCCAACCATCTGACATTTTGCTTCCCCTTCTATGCTGTAATGGTTGATACATTGTGTCATCTCGAGAAGTTTAGAAATGTAATGAAGTGACTCAGCAGGGGAGACAGGGTCCTTACTTTGTAAACATCTTCATCCTGTGTAAAAGAAGGGCACAGGAGGTGGTGTGAGCCCTATACCCATCCTGGGGGAGAAGCCTGCTTACAATATAAGGGAGGAAAAAAGATTTGCGCTCTCCTATTTTTGCTCTTATTGCTTTTGCTGTCTTCTACTGCCTTGAAGTGTTGCCCATGTGCCAGGCCACCCTGCTTTGGAGCTAACTGATTACAGACTGAAACCTCCACAAACTGTGAGCTAAATAAACCTTTCCTTCCTTAGTTTTGAGTGTCAGGTAGTTTATCTCAGCAACGACAGAAAAGTAGCCAAGACGTGCATAGAGCAGCAAGAGACCAGCTAAGCCTTCGTTTTCAGTTTGAACTAAGATGATAGATGGAGACACTATTTAAATCTCAAGTTTCAACTGATTTTCCAGAAGAGCTTTAACAGAATGCTTCACTAAGTCATACCAAGCATTTGCCCAACTAATTAAAATGTATCTATCTGGGTATTGTTTGACTGTGAAGCTTTCTGGGGGACTTATTGGAACACAGACAAGCCAAAAGTTATTCTTAAGTTCTTGGATTTCCTAGCACTAAAACTTTTACCTGGAGTTCCAGACTGAGGAATAGATAATGTGGGCTTCTTTTTTATTGTTTTGTTAGTAATCTGATGGTTTAATGGACACCTGGAAACCCAAGGTATGAACTATGAAATGGAGGGAAGTGAGTAGTCTTAGCATATCCAAGGCAAATATTCACACATAAAAAGATAATATTTGCATGAATCCTTGACCTACTTGGGTAAAGATACTTTTAGAACTGTCAGGCATTCTACTTATACCACAAGGGAGTTAGCAACAGCAAATCCAGAAATAACTAGAGCTCTGGCACTTCTTAAGAAAAGGTAATGCTCTACTGAGTTATTATTTTTCACTTTATTCCCTTTTTAAAAGAGATACTGATTTTCCATTGTAAACTCATGTGTCGGAGTGAAAATAAGCTCTTTCACTGCTCAGTAAATTATGATACACATACAGTCACCTGAGTGCATTTTTTCACCTGTAAACAAATATCAAATTGCTAAAATCCTTTAAGAAATGAGTGATTTGGTGTAAGATCCAAAGTCACTTTATTAGTTGCTTTCAAATATGTCACACACACATGCATGCGCACGCACACAGCAAGTTTGAGCTTTTCTAGGTGGATCACTCCTTCATTCACTGTAGCAGACTGTTTTGTGCATGAACAATTTGGTCAACAGTCTCCTCTCTTTCATTGTTTGACTCATTTGTATCCCAACTATAAATACCCCAAGCAAGTATCAGTTTTACACCTTCTACCCAATATGGAGCTTTCCCAGACTAAAAATTAATAAAAATTTCTGGAATAAATGAACTGTCGATTTGTATTCCTTGGGGGTGATACCATCAGAAACTAGCAAAATGCTTCTCCAGCTAACGTGAATATGATTATCTGGCAATTTTCTTAAAGTTCAGATTCCGATTTAGAAGATCTAACGTGGAGCCCAAGATGCTGCATTTCTAACGATTCCTGGGTGATTTTGGTGTTGCAGTCACTCACATCCCATTTTCAGAAACAAAGTTCACCCTCCAGGGTCTTATTTCTGTCAGGCAATGCTGCTTGTCAGTTCTGTGACCCCATGGTTTGTGGTCAGAGACAGGTGCTCAAATTCCCTTCCTGTACCCACTGAAACAGATTTTGGAAAATTGCTTAACTTCTCTGTGTCTCTATTTCTTTCACATGAAATACTGATTATGGTCACAGTATTTCATATGTGCACTTTGTATTTAAGTGAAACAACATATGAAAAAATTTAGTAAAGCACCTGGTAGAAAACAAGCAATCAGTAATCAGTAATTATATAGTCTCATGATTTTTTTTTCCTTTCCTGTGCCCGAAATTATATGGTCATAGGATTTTTGCAGATGAGATGAGGTTGTATTTCAAGCTTCACTTTTCCAAGGTAGATTCTTCCAACTACCTGCGGAAACTGATAGCAAAAGCTGCAGGTTGTCTATTGAGACTTAAGGTTGAGAGAGAAAACAGGGAATGGGATGTAGCCCAGCGGTTCAAGTGCCTGCCTGGTAAGCACAAGGTCGTGAGTTCAATCCCTGTTAACAAAAACAAAACAAAAAAAACCCTAATAAAAAAGAAAGACTTAAAAACACCAGATATCAATGTGAGTTTCATTATAGAAACAAATAAAAGCCAATTGTATAACAAGATAGAGAAGAAAAGGGATCTAAAATACAGCATAAAGAGAGTCAACTTGTTACATGAGGGAATGAAAGACCCATGCTAACCACAGGAAAGTAACAATCAAAATATCATGTGTCTGGGCACTTTGTCCAGAATATTTTCAGACAAGGTTCCGTGCACATGGTGAAAGAGGGAAGCACTGATAAAGTCAACCAGGCAGAGAGCGCAGTTAGCTGGCTGTGGAAACGGGGAGGATCAGTAAGGGTGGGACAAAGTCTCCTGGGGAAAACTTCCATGGAACCCTCTGGGAACCCTCAAAATGTACTTTGTCCTCAACATCGTCCTACCTCAAGGAAAGGGAGCTGCGGTTTTATTCATGGGTTACAGCCCACCCCAGAGAAGTGATGGAAACATAAATCGAAATTCCCACACATTTCTGATTTTTCATGTGTGCTGGAATAGCTGCTCCTAGGACCTGAAAGTAATCTTCAAAAAGAGCCCAGGTTTTAGTGGTTCACAGTCAAATGAAACAGAAGGGGGAGAATACAAACATGATAGATGGTAGGTTACTAAGTACCAAATTACATGGGAAATTTTATTGTTTATACTTTCCCAGGCAACGATTAACAATGACTTATTTATCATGATTCTTTCAATGCCTAAAGCTCCTTGTGAGACACTGGGCAGAAATCACAATGTTTCCTGAAAGTCAGGGTGATTTTCCAACATAAGCTCTCTGTTTGGTTTTATTTTGTTTCTTTTTTTTTTTTTAAACTCACTTATCAGGAGCAGAATGGTAAAAGCAAGTAAAATGAGAGGAGTGTTAGTAAGTATTACCAGCATATACGAAAACTGAAATGAAGACCTGAAATAATTAGATTGCTTAAAACCTAGCATGGTACACCAGCTTTATGATGATTGAAACCTGTATATTGCAATGAAAAGTACTATTTATCTAAAATATAGTTAATTCATGACTTTAAAAAATTATTTGCCTCAATTTTGCAGTACTGCTTTCTGAAATTGAATAACTGTCAGGAACAATGTACAGTTGAATAAAAGATTAAAAAGTTGTCAAAAATAGCTATGAAAATTTATATTTCTTATCTTGACTAGCAGAATCCTAGGGGCCTACCATAAAAATAAAATAAAATTCTTCTAATTCCAGCACTAACATATAGTTTCATATTTCATATTACACACAAACTGAATCTAATGTGAAAAACTAAATGTACTTAATCACTTCATTTGTTATGGAAAATATTGACATTGGAACAAAAGGAGAGATTATTTTTTCACAGGGATAAGTATATTAAGAGTTTTAGCCTGAAATTTTGAAGAGTTCTACTATGTGAGCAAGTTTTATATAACTCCTTAAACAGCTGAAGCTTAAGAAACAAAGTTATACATGTATGTATAAAATTAATTTCCTCAAAAATTTTATATTTAGTAAGAAAAAATATTAATTATAAGAAAGGATTGGCACAAGTGATTGACTCTTAGGATTCTTTAAAATACCTTAAAACAAAGATACTTCAAAACAGCACCAAAACTTGGAAAGAAATTTAACAAGTAATGTTCGAAATCCATTTATTCAACAGAATAAATTCAATAGTATAAAATAAAAGACAAATTTGTAACCCAAAGAACATGAAATCTCGGAACAAAACAAAAGAGAGGTAAAAGTTTCTAACGTAGACTCAAATGTTACAAAAATGTTAACTGCAAATGAAGATGTAGATTCAGTAAAATCCTATGGAAAAGCCATTACATTTTTAGATAGAATTTGGAATGCTACTTTTAAGTTCAAAGTTGAAAAGTGTAACCAATTTCTAAAAACTTATTGGTAAAAAAAGAAAGGAATATTTTCTTACCAGATATCAAAGCACCTTGTAAACGCACAGAAATTCAGATTTTAATAAAGAAATAGATCAAACCATATAGCATCTAGAAACATTTTCATGGGAATCCTAAAACATAAAAATTTAATGTTCCAAAGCAATGAAAAAAGCATACAGTATTTATAAGTGATGTTAGCATAGCTAGATCTCTTTGTACCTACTAAAAATGCAAAAGTAAGTTCAAAATGGATTAAAAATAAATTTCAAATTAACTAAATACAGAGCTCAAGAATATAAGATGAATGGATAAAGAAAATGTGTAGACACAGTGAGATATTGTTCAGCCGCTAAGAGGGAGAAATCTTGTCATTTCAGCAACATGGATAGACCTAGACGATAACATGTTAACTGAATTAACACAGACCTAGAACGGAAACACCAAATGATCTCATGTGTGTGTGGAATGTAAAATGCTTGAACTTATAGAAACTATGAAAAGGTAGTTAAAAGAGGCTGGGTTTTGGGAGACTGGAAAGATGTTTGGTCACAGGGCACAAAATTGCAATTAGGTTGAATGATTTAGGTCAAGAGACCTTCACAGAAATTCTAATTAACAAGAATATATTGAATATTTGAGACTCCTACATAATTATAAATGATTTTGTCACAAAAAATTAGTATGTGAAACATATGCTAAACAACCTGAGTTAGTCATTTTTTGATGCATACAAGTATCAAAACATAATGTTGTATACCATAAATATATAATTTTGCTAGTCAAAGAGTAAATAAAATGATGTCTAAAAAAATGACTATTAAAGGTTTTTAATAACAATTAAATGAAAACACAAGTACCCTTATTATGGGAATCATATATATATACTATATACATGTACTTTGTGCATATTATATATGTAGCAAATATACCATGTAATTTAATGATCTATACACATTACAGAATATTATACAGTTATTAGAAGGAATGAATTAGATCTTGATAAACCAAGTTAAAAATAAATAAAAAAATACATATTAAATGAAAAGAGCTGATACTGAACAATATTCATACTATGATATATACTGTAAAATATATGTTAGAGGGACCAGGATTTAGCTCAGTGGCTTAAGTGCCTGCCTGGCAAGCATGAGGTTGTGAGTTCAATCTTGGTACCAAAAATAAATAAATAAATAAATAAATAAATAAATAAATGTGATATATATATATATTCTCTTTTTTTAGTTTTTTGAGATGGGCTTTCACTGTAGTTTAGACTGGTTTTGAACTCACTCTATAGCCCAGGCTAATCTTGAACTTGCAGCAATCCTCCTGCCTCAGCCTCCTAAGTTCTGGGATTACAGGCATGCACCAACACACCTGACGAAATATTTTCCATTTGAAAGAATGCATACCAAATTGCTGAAAAGTAATACTGAAAAACACAGTGAGATTGAGTGCAGGTGATGGAGCAATATGAAGAAAAATTTCACAGGCTACACAAAAAAATTTCATAGCCTTTAATGATTTTCGAATTGGAAAATAACAATATTAAGAATACCACCGGGAAAGATGGGGACATTCTTTAAGTTACTATGAGAGATGCGAGCTGCAGAAGTTCCTAGCATGATCACAATCCAAATGCAAGTGGAGACTGCAGCTTGCAGTGTGGGTGACAAGACAAGGGACAGGATGATGGTGTCCCAGGGTCAGCCCGAGCTGCCAGGCAGACTCTGCTGCACATATGGCACTCCCTTAGCACATGGCCCTTTTCAGCTCTAAGCAATTAATTGCATTTTAAACGACAAAACAAAGGAGAAAGCAGAGTCATAATCCTTGCAATTTTAAATGATAAAGTGTGGTACCTTTGGCAGAATATATAAATGCATTTTATACAAAAAGAAAAAATATGGAACTAATAAAAATAGATCATTTTATAAGTTATTTGCAATTGACTACTCCATATGGATCTACCATATGAACCTATACTTACACTTTATAAATGTGAAAAATAACTAAACCAGCAGGAAAGAATTATTTCCTTCAGTAAAAGAACCATACGCCAGGTAAAAAGTAAAGTAAACACATCCACCAGTATTGGTCAGAGCCCCTCCCTGCTCAGCAAAAGAACTGGAGCTGAACCATTCCATCAACTTTATGTGATGGGTTCTTACTTATGATATAATTCAATAGGATCCCTACATACGAAAGTCTTTCTGTTACAGATTTGATCACCTGACCATCTCCACATGGGAATATTCCTAATGACAAGTGAGATGCAGTCCATGGTAAACATCTGGGGACCGTGGCCATATTTCCTCCTCCCAGTAGAGCTGTAAGAAATCAATTAGCAAACACAGAACTCCTCTGCAGCTCAGAATTTTCCTTAGTTCAGCACTCTACGTAGTTATTGTCAATAAACAATATCTCCAATCTAGCTGCACATAAAAAAAATGTCATTTAGATCTTTCACTCTGTTACAGTTTTGGTAGATCAAGATATGAGACATCCACTGATTTTGATCGTGGCATAGTTTTGGTAATTTTTATAGTTTCTTATAGTTTATGAAAATAATAAGAGAATCAGATTCAAATGAGAAATTTTTTGTTTGTCAATTTGATGTGATTTTGTCATTACTTTTATTATATTGTGAGTTTGGTGGAATGTTAAGAATTCAATGATTTATACAGTATTTTTAGGGCCATAGATTAAAGAAAAACAACTTTAAAATCTTTAGTTTGTTCCCTACAACAATTTTACTTTATACTTTCAAAGTTATAAAGTCTTGTTTTTGGCTTCTTATATTGAAAGTAGTCAATAATGAATACCTGATACTTTAGATAATTTGTTTTCAAAGAAACATCATTTGCAAATATTGTAGAACCAAAGCAAAATTCTATAGGAGTTTTGGGCTCTTCTCACTTTTATCATCTCAGTACCTGTGCTTATGTCATTATTACAGCATTTGTGCTTTCATTTTCTTTATTTTTAATACCTGTAAATAAGACACAAGGTTTATAAGGTTCCCAGTATAACATATTTCGTATTTATGTAATACTAATTTCCTAAGTAGAACTGTAAAAATGTAATGAATCAGATGAATAAAAGCTTACTAATATAAAAATACACTTAGAAAATATATAACATAGGATTGTGGTTACATTTCCATTGTCAAAATAAAAAATGTATTAAATTCCAATAACTCACCAAGTTTCAAGCCCATAATTAATTATAATGGATGAAATTACTTTTTATTACTTTATGAAGCAAACAATAGTGTATTACATTGTTGGAGTAGTGAATAATTTAAGTGTTAGCATACTTTTCGCAAGCATATTTTATACAATAAAAATATCTATTTTATGCAATTGTTATTTCTTATCATCATTTCTTATTTCTTATGCCTAGGCAGCTGTGGTGAGCTATTGATTGGCCAAATAAAGAGCTAATCATATTAATGGTAAAACAACTGAAAAAAACTTAGTTGTTTTGGTAAATAGATGCTATATATTGATTATTGAAATAGACATTCTCAGTCATTGCATGGAAAGGGTGAGTATGCACATTATGCACAGGCTTACAAATTTTATTGAGTATATTCACATTGCAAATTTGAATCATGCCACTGTTATTCTATATTGCCAACAAGGATACTCGGCAGTTTATACAGTCTTAATTACTTTATTGGTGACTATGAATAAAGTTAATTATAATTCTGGAAAATGTTATTTCTTAAGTTAAATGCACATATTCCCCACATCTAGTGTGGTGATTAACCTTCTAACAAATGGTATCATGTCTGCAGGAAATAGAGTAGTTATAAAACTTGTCTGACTGGTACTATTTCAAATACTCTTATTTGGTCACCTTTTTAATCTAGAAACTTGAAAATGTAGCTGGAATTGCGTGTACACACACTCAATATTGAATCATAGTGATGAATGGTCCGAATAGCTTTTAAAAAAACTGTAGTTAAAAAACAGAAGGATTTGACAGATGGCATACATCACTAGAAAATTGGGATCAAAAACATTTTCTTAAAGTCTACACTCTGGGTTAATCATATATACTCAGATATTCAGTAGACATATATCATCTCTCACATAATCATTTTCCTTCCAGGAATAACTGGCATAAGAGCCAGAAAATGACTCAAAACTAAAATATGTGTGCAACTGGAAATTTAATTTTATTAATTATATTTTGAAAAACTAGAACACAAAGTCCCACTTGTGGTCTCTTATTTGAATATATTTCCATATGCACTGAAACTTCATCATAAATGTTATCATCTTTTCCAAATGTACAAAGCACATTCAAGGATAAAATTAGCTAATGAAGCAAAATTTACTGCCACTGATTTAAAAAAAAACTTTATAAAATTTAAAGTTTAAAAGATAATATATCAACCTGCAAAATGTGTTTCATCTTGAGACCGTGATTTAAAGTGACATAAATCAGACCTAGAAAGTTGAATGTCACAGGGTTTCTTTTAGGAAAAAAAACAAAATATAAGTAAAACAGCAAAATTAGAGATGATAGGAAACAGTGAGTTAGACTTTATGGAGAGGAGAAAGGATTTGAGGATTGAAGAAAAGAGGAGAGCCAGGAGAGGAGGGGAAATAAAAGTGAATAAGATGCAATATATGTATGTACCAATTTCCCAAGGTGAATGTGATTATATTGTATCGTAAATATATATCAGTAAAAATATAAATGTGCTTCATATGTGATATAGAATATATATCATATTAAAATAAACTAAAACATAGTAAAAGCTTTTGAATTAATAAATGTCTATGTTCACTAGGTAACTAGAGAGTCAATCATTATTTCCCTTGCAAACTGCCCTAGAAAAATGAGATTCATTATAATTGTTATTTTTGATTAACATACTCTAATAAAATTGTAGCAAACACTGTATTATTTTTATTGGTAGAATTTATTCATGATTTCAAAATATTTTGTTATACTATGGTTAGAAATCAATAAAGAAAAATTACTTCACTATTTCAAAGATATCATCAACTTCTAGATCAGTTTCTTCACAGGGAATGTCAGAATGTCACAGTGACCAGTACACAAAAATCATTGTCCCAAATAACAAGAAATATATTTGAACAAGTCTTGCTTATCACATGCAAAAGGCAGATATACTGAATCATATGAAGAAGAATAACCAGATAAGAAAATTTGTCAGCAAAATCGACTGAAAGTGTCCATGACAACAACAGTAGTCTGAGATCCTGTGAGCAAAATGGTCGTGTATTCTGATTCCTGGCGAATACCATATTGTCTCTGTGCGTATCTTGTACTTCATGTTTGTCTATATGTGTGTTGTGTTGTGTGTTTATTTCATGCCTGACATTCTCATTAATCTAGAAATTCCACAATTTAGGGGCATCTGGTTTGTTATATCCAGCGTAACAAAACAGTAGGTTCTCAGCAAGAGCTGTGGGAGCCAACTGAAAATTTCTCTTAAATAGAAATTAGTGATGTCTACAAGCTGACTGAAGTTCTGACTAAATCATGAAGACGAACAATTCAACTTTTGAATGCTCATTTTTCAGACCTCCTTTGAAATGAGTGCTTATGAAATTGATTTTGGAAAATTGAAATATGAATGGCAGACTTCCAAATCTTGCAAGTAATGTAGTCATTATTAAATACAGACTTAAGAGATGAAGATAACCGTGAGGACAATCATCCAAATCAAAATAGAGTGATGCCTCAGTTCACGACCTTAAATTGTTCCACAGTCCTGGAGAGCATGGCCACATTTGTGTTTGTGTGGGAAAGATGGCCACTGCTGTGTTCACCACCAGACTCAGAGTTTACAAACCGAAACATGATTTGCCAAACACTTCTGTTTGCAAACCAAATTGCTCGCAAACCAAAGCATCTGTGAACTGAGGCACCACTGTCTATATTTAAGACAGAATCACTCTGTAATCTGATTTGGCACTAATCCAATTCCAACAAATAGGAATTATATTTCATACATTTAACTTAGTTTTTCTTGTGTGAATGCCATATACATATTGCTAGCTACATTGGAGCAAATTGCTGCCTTTGTGCAATTTTAACTTATATATTTACATATATATTAATCTAAGGTATACCTAAATTCTACCATATGAATCATGTTAATTGGTGTGCTACCCTGTGATATTTATAGCACTTATTTAATAATTGATAACAGATGAGAATACTTTTCTTAAAGATAACATACTCCTATTGGCTAATATTTATATTTTTATTATCATGAAGATGCCACCAAGGATTCGATCTTCTACAGTTTAAAATAAATCTGCTTCTTACATCTATATTTGTAATCCAATTTTACTAAAATATGTATTACATGTAATATGAACTATGCTAAATACATGTTAAATATGTCATACAGATCATGTGTTAAATAAAGAATGTACATGTTATTGGTTGTATCTAGATGTTCCCCCAAAGCCTCATGTGCTCATAGATGGGGATTTTTACAGGTGACTGGATTTAGGGTGTGTGCTTGTGGATTAAGAATATGATAACTAAAATAACCCACTGGTTGGTTTAGCATAGTGCTGGGTGTGAATGATGGGACAGTTCATCTTGGACGTGGCTGTGGATGGGCCTGGGGGTTATGGATGCTGTTTCACTGTGCTTTGCTGCTTCCTGCTTGCCCTGCTACGGACTGTTTCTTCTCTGTGTTGTCCCTCTGCCATGTGTTGGAGCCAGCCAACTATGGACTGAAATTTCCAAAAATTGTAAGCTGAAGTAAATTTTCCTCCTTTAACTTATGGGTGTCAGATATTTTGTCTCAACAAGAAAGTAATGAAGATAGTGCCTTTGTCTTCCAATTTTCCATACTTATATATGCCTCTTTTTTGGGTTTTTTTTTTAATGTTATGATTCTAAACGTATCAATAGTAGCAGATGTAGTTATTTACAAACGAAGGTATTGGCTCCAGTAACAAAATTGTTACTGATAAATAAAAACATTTTATCAAAATCTATTCAGTAGATTTGTCATTCAAATCAGTAAATGCACCAAAAATAGAAATGAATTACTTCCTAAAACAAAAAATAAATATGAAGAAGTAAGAGTAACTATCTACATCTTTAGGAAATTTTCATATTCTCTCCCACCTGTGAGAAAAGTATTATTAAATATGCAGAAATAGGTGTTTTGTATCTTAATGATACAAAGCTACTTCTCTGCATTGTAAAGCCTTTGTTAAATTATACCATTATATTTTATATTCTTTTTTGCAAAATTCTATGAAAATGTAAATGAGTGAGCGACCACTCCTTAAATGATCCTTACATTCAGAAGTCCCAAAAGATACTGTTATGTCTACATTTGTCTAGTTGTTGCCCCAAAGCCTCATGTAGTTATAGGTGGGGCTTTTTCAGAGTTGAATGAATATTTATGGGTGACTGATGTTCAATGTTAGGATTCAGGGTGCTAGGATTAAGGGTGGGTGACTACTAAATCAATCCACCAATTGGTTTGGTGCCCCCCTAACTCTGGTAGTCTAGATACAATACAAGGAACAGAAAGGCTTAGCTTGTCTTTTGCTTGCTTTATTACCTTCTTCCCACCATGAACCATTTCTCCTCTTCAGTCCTTGTTTGCCATGCTACTTTGGAGTCAACTGATTGTGGGCTGAAACCTCTACAAACTGTGAGCTAAATAAACTTTTCTCCCTTTAATTTTGGGTGTTCAGTATTTTGTCTCAACAATGAGAGAAAAATAACTAAGACAGACACCAAATTTTAATCACTCATATTTTATAAACATAGTGTGACAATTTATTATGTACATAATGGGGAGCATATTGTGATGCTGACCAATCAGAGCATCTGAATTTGAACTACATTTCTCTCTCTGAATTTTCATGTGTGTCTTCTACAGTTCTTTAAAATTACCTGTGCCAACTTCATTTGACTGGGTGTTTCTGGCAATGACAGAATATCAGTGTTAACAGTTGTATGATGGAATATAGAAAATCTGAGTAATTTTTCCTCTCCTACAATTGTTTCCCAATTACTTTTCATTTCCATTAGAAACATTTCATAGACACAACATATAGTATATAATTTTTCCAAAAAAATGTTAAATTCTCACTCAAGGTTATGATGATTTTGGTCATAATTTCCTTTTTTACCTTAGGATTCAGAGATCATTTTTCTTTTTTTAGGGTTACACTGGAAATATATGTCAGCCTTTGTATTTTTAAAAATTACAAATTTGTTTCACAAACAATTTGAAACTATAATTGAATCTAAGCTATTTTATTTGATCTTAGATTACTATCTGTACTTATGATTGGAGTTATTCTTGGATATTTCACATATAACTCAATATCACTAGATGAATAAGAATATAATATATAATGTACTACATGAATAATACTCTAGAATAATATATTAGATGAATAAGATGTATATAAGATGCATCTTATATAAGATATATATACCACCTGACCTGAATCTTCCAGCACAGTAACTGCTAGCCCTATATGACTACATTTTACTTAAAGATAGTATTAATGAAATTGATGAGTTCTTTAATTGCACTAATGTATTTCAAGGACTTATTAAGTACATGTAACTATCATATTGGACACACAGATTATACGCATTGAATTATCTTTCTCAAAGCACATTTAATCATCATAAAATTTCTATTCATTGATTCTGTTATAGGAAGGTGAGATAAAAGTAGCTATAAAAATTAGGATGTATTTTTTTCTGAAATTGTAGTGTTTCATCTAAATAATTAAAAGTCTTCCCTTTAATCTCCTCACTATTTCAATGACAAAGAAAGCCCTTAGGTAAGAAGTAATGTTTCACACACCTTTCTGAAAGATGTGACATGAGTGCAATCGTTTTTCCATTTCCTGAGGGCATGTCATGCTTTAAATTCACTGTGCCACTAATCCCAAAGATTTTGTCACTCTTTTGGACTCAAACTTTTCACTCTGATTGAAAACCAAATTTTTTAACTGACTTGACGTAAATTACTTTTTTCCATTACTTGTTGCCAGAGAAAAGGGATCCTGGATAAGATTATGTTTATTGATACTGCATGGTTTATTATGAGAAAAAATAGAGTACTTCATGCTTTGTCTCTCCTATAATTTAATATGAAATCTTTATGCCAAGATCTGAAGGATTTTAGTTCTATGAGTTATTTTTCCAGATGATCTTTCATGGTAGCTATTTCACACCTTCTTAACATCCCACTCACTTCCCTTTCTCACTTAGAGTGGATGATAGTGAAATAATTTTTTTTTGTTCAGGCCATTAATCTGTGTGTCCACACGTATACTTCCATATACTTTTAACTTCCACATATTCTTGTCTAGAATTCTGTTCTCTCCTCTCTGCTGTTGTAATCTTAGATGGAGAGCCACAATAATTTCTTCACCCATTGTTTTTTAATTCTATACACCCTGTTTTTCCTTACTATCTTTTTAAATTTAATTTTGATTAGTCCATGGTTGCAGTATCTAATGATTACATTCCTCATAGAGAGTCAGTACATGCACATAATGCATCTTAATTCTTTTCTCATTCCCTTCTCTTCCCCTCCCTTCCCCTCCCTTCCTCTCCCTTCCTCCTCTCTCCATCTCTTGGTTCCCTTCCCATTTAAGAGAGATCTATCTCCCTACTTCCTAATATCGATATTATATTTTGCTCTTTATATTTTCAGTTTTTCATTTAAGAGAAACTATACGATGTTTAAGCATTTGGGTCTGATTTATTACACTTAACATTATGGTCTCAAGGTGCTCTTTCCTAGTACCTCTTTATATAAAGTGTAATTATATGGTTGCAAACAACATTTTCCCTGGTTAGTTATAAAAAGAGAATTTATGGGAAGGATATAGATTCCTCACTAAATAACAGGAATAATTGTATTCAAAAAAGAATGGAGCCAAGAACTAGGGAAACTCTAAGGACCCAAAAAATGATGAACCAAAAGCAGATGAAGGTAAATTGATTTCAAGCACTTCTCTCTCTCTCTTTTTCATATTTTCAAGCAAGCAATAGTTCAGTATCTTAATCAGAGTCCTACAAAAGGAAAGTGTCATTTTCTTAAAGCCAAAAAGGGGGTGTTACCTAAGAACTACTGCATGCAACTACAAATACCTACTATAATTTCCTTCAATCATTCACAAACCATTTGAAAAAAATGCACATACAAACAGAAACATAACACTATGATAGATTACCCTCCTCTTCTTCTTTTTCTCCTTTTTCTTCTCTTCCTCCCCCACTTCCTTCTTTTTCTCACTTCATAATAATATATTATTCATTAAACATTTAGTGTTGATACTGTCTTAAATATTTTACATTATATTATCCTATTGAATTTCACAGATATTCTCCTAGTAAGTACTCTTAAGATTCTCATTTCTTATCAGCTGAAGAAGCACAATCTATTTTTCAATAGAGTTCCAACTGAATCTGCCCGATCTTTAACACTGTGTTCTGAGCAAATATAGCATAACATCTTTATTCTCATTGAGTTTTTCGAGTCATATGTCTGTCCTCTGTTTTCTGGTTTTTGTTGCATTATTACATGTTCTTTAATCTTATAAAAACTGTGTTCTGTTACCCTAAAACCCTAAGATACTACAGGTTTTTCAGTTTATCAAAAGTTAATTACCCTGACTTGATCATTACATGTTGTATGCCCGTATCAAATTACCATGCAGTATGTAAACTTTCTGCTTTCTGATGACACCATGGACCATTGTCTCCATGAATGCCCATCCCATCACGTTTTTTTGTGTCTGCCTCACATAGTCCTGGATGTCAACCCCTGAAATCCTTCCTCCTCTTGCATCATAATGTATGTTTCAGCAAACCAGTGTTGAAGTCAAAAAGCCCAAGGTTGAAAACCATGCCTACTTCCTCAAGGAGCTGATCAGTCCTGTGCCATCGTTTCTCAATGCTTTCTTCACCAAATGCTGTAGACTGTATTTATTTCACACTCATTCAATTCCATTCTTGTATTTACTGTTGTCTGAGGAGCACTAGACTCTAAAACTTGTACAGCCTGCACCCTCAACATCTGTCCTTTGAATGTGTTTCCATAGCAGCACCATTAAGCTACTAAATCTTGTCAACTCCTTAAATTATTTCATGAAATTTGCCTAGATCATTCAACTTGCCTTGCGATTAGTACAACTATGATTGTTTAATATCCATTCTAGGCTTTTTCCCCATTACTCTGATCTCCTAGATAGGATAATTCAAACTGTCTACCCTGCCTGCTTGTCCAGGAGCTTAAGAGATGTTTTAGCCATCATAAGCTAATTTCCTGAGAAGTATCTTTGAGTCGTATTATCTACTCTGGTGCTTTAAAATCCATTATCTTTAATCCCTCCTAAGGAAGGCAGTATCACATGGTAGTTACAAATGTATAACCTTGATTGAATTATTTTACATTAAATTCTTCAAGTTTTCTTATCTGTAGAAGGGAAAGATAATGCCACGTGCCAAATTATATGCTATCAGATAAATCAAGGGTCATCAAATAGATGAAGATATAATCCCAAATAATGATAAGTACTATGATAAAAAAATACAGCAGAGGCAAGTGGTAGAGGTGAGTTTATTTTATAAAAATCAGTGAATGCAACCTGAAATTATTCAGTTTGTGTTTCTCTACCTGGCCCACAAAGATATCATGAAATATTTTCTCAATGACAAATTTTGTCTGTGACATTGCCAACAACATTGGCCTAGTAAATTTTATGTAAATGAGATGACATTTATCTGCATGACTTATTCTTATTCTTAGATAATCAACCTCACTGCCACTGGTTATTTTGTATTTTCTTAAGTGTTCACCAAATCATCTTTATAGAGATGGGTTAGGAACTTCAAAGTTGAAAAAACATAATATTTGTTTCTGTATTTCCCTATCTAGTCTCAAATTATTTAGAAAATACTGAAAATTTGGTATATATTCCTACAGAGATTTTGATAAGAAAAATTTGCTCTCATACTTCTGAAAATGATGTCTCTTTTCTGCTTGGTCTGTGAATAACAGAACTCCATGATCCAGGTAAACAACGGAAATTTATTTCTCAGAGATCTAAGATGCCTGGAAGTCCAAGATCAACCTGCAGATCTACTATCTAGTGAGGGACAGCGCCGCCCGCCAGGCTTCTTCCTGTGTCCACCTCCTGTGGAAGACGTGAGGCCGCTCTGGGGTCTCTTTCCTGTGGGCAGGAACCCAACTCATGAGGGCAACACTCTCATAGGATGTTCTCTTTTCAAAAGGCTTACTCCCTGATTTCATCCCTGTGGGTTAGTATTTCAGTTTAAGCATTTTGGGATGAAGCATTCAGCCCACATCAAATGGCAAAATGATTTATTCAAGACAGCAGTTGAGCAGAGTTCAGGCTGTACTCTGAACACAACCAGGATAGCTAGGAATTAGAGCAAATGACTGCAGTGTGGGGAGGTCAGTTGATGGAAAATTACTAAGAGGCGACTTCAAGGGTAGAGGTTATTGCTAAACTAATAATAAAGGTTTTCTGATAAAGAAAGGCCAAGTCATTAAATGTGGGCCATGAAGAACTTGATCAGCTCTCAAGAATCAGAGATAATTCACTGGGACAGGAGCTGCAGGTTAAAGGCGAGGGATGGTAGCTCCAGGCAGAGATCAGAGAAGCCGAACTAAAATTTGGTCAAAGACAGTCTTTTGCAGATCCAAATTAAATGCCTCGTGTTGCAAATTTCTTTGTACCGTGATGTGGACATGAATAAAAAGAAGAAGCAGCAGCGACCAAAGGATATAACTGATGATAAACTCAATGAAAGGCAATTATCATCAGAGACATTTTTAAAGAAAGTCCCATTGGCAATTCCTGGATTCAGTGAACACTTAGCAAGATCTTTTCTTTGGAACAGACAAGTAAAACTGTGAGAACAAACTCTCAAACAGTATCTTGTCTTTAAAAGTCTGCAGTTGCCTATTTTTGAAAGTTATTCTGTAAGTGTTGTTGTTAAATTATTCACAGTGCATAAGCATATTCCTGAAAAGCTTTTGTAAAACAGATATTTTTACTCACATCAGAGGTTCAGAATGAAATATTTTAAAAATAGCAAAAAATTATACTATTTAATTTCTTTACCGTTTACTAAGTGTAATGTAAAAATAATACATTTAAGTAATTACTATATGCTTTTTTCCTTTTTTAAAAAATTTACTTAAGTTTATTGGTACCATTTAGGTATCCATAATGATCACATTCATTATAGGGTGCTATACTATATTTTTCTAATTATAACACTGTGCCTCTTAATGCATTCTTCCATAAATAGCAAATCAAAAGACATAAGAATTTACTTAATAAATAATTGTCAGTGTTAACTATATTATCTTTAAAGACACACCACTAGTTGCAGAAAAGTCACAATCTACATTTCTAAAATTTCTATAACTTTTATATTTCTATCTATCTTTTCCTATGAAAAGAACATCTAAAAGGAATCTGATTTGGTAGATATCAGTCAAAGTTATAGATAACTCATTTTCAATTAATGGGGCTGTTCAATTCACAGATATAAACAAGATGTGTCAATTATCATAAACATTCAAAAGGAAAGTAGCATTTAGCTAAATAAAATACATGCTCAATAAGATTGATTGCTAATTACATGTAATTCCATATTGCAACACACATTTTATGATTTACTCATCCCCCCAGCTTCTCTCATTTTTATGGTTTTGTCATAATTTGACAGTAGCCAACAACTGCTGTTACAAAAAGGATAAATTGATTTTACAGGATCTATATTTAAAATTCATTAAATTAATTTAAATTAATTTAAATTTACACTCAGAAGTGTAAATTTAATATGTCTAGTCACTATTGTAATGGTTACTAAATTAATTATATGGTAGATACATTGATATATTTTCACAATTTCACTGATTATTTTAAGTCATATATATAACATTTTATTACATATGAAATCACTTATACGTACTTTAATTCAATAAAAGCTCAAAAAAGAAAGAATTGTAACTTAATATCTACAATGATCATGAAATTAAATTGAACTACCAGATAGCTTTTGTGCATATGTTGATATCTATACTTGCATACACATCATCATAGATCTGTAGAGGATTAGATATGTTGATAATAAGTAAGTAGGTAAATAGATAAATAACAGTTCAAAAATTTAATTTAACAGAAAAAGATGGAGTTGAGCTTTAAAAATTACCATTACATTTTTCCCTTTAACTTTTAGAGATATAAATGACTTAAATACTACCAGATATCTCCATGGAGAAGATGTAACCATCACAATCTAATCAAGAAAGCAGAGCTTGGTGGACTGCAGAGGGAGACAACAAGGTCCCACCAGGAAGCAAGCCCCGCCTGGGAAACTGTAATGCGCGGGCCGCCAGAGTGGGGACAGCCAGACCCAAGCCTTCCCCCGTGAGTCAGTGACATTTGTGGACTTTGGGGGGAGGGGGAGAGAACAAAACCCCACCAGGAAGCAAGCCCCACCTGCGAACCAATGCCATGCGCAGGCTGCCACCAGAGTGGGGATAGCTAACCAGACCCCAGCCCCTTTTGGTGCACTGTTGGCAAACAAGAAGAACCAATCCCCACTCCCCAACCCTGAAAGCGACCAGCTAATCCAGAGAAACACAGGCTGTGATGATAGCTATCAAGGTGAAATGCAACTGGATGCCTGTGGTGCTTTGGATTTCACTGTCCTTGCAGATCTAAGGCCAGTGGTCTGATCATTTGTTCAGAGGATAATGGTATGCAGTGTGGCATCTGCGGGGGTGTCCTTCTGAGGGTGGTGGCCATTGTTGATTCCCTATTGTCTTGTTTTGAAGTCCTATATCATTTTCATTGTTTTGTTGGTTTGGGTTTTATTCATTTTTGTTTTGTTTGATTACATTAAATCCGATGGCATGGGCAGCTATTTCAAAGATAACAAGATACATTATGGTAGCCATTTTGGATTTACTATTGTCTTGTTTTGAAGCCCTGTAATGCATTCATTGTTTTTTTTTTTTTATTGTTTCTATTCCATTCTGTTCTGTTTGATTTTTACTATGTCCAAAGGTATCTGCAACTATTTTGAAGACAACAAAAGGCATTATGGTAACTATTGTTGATTTCATAGTGTTTTGAAGTCCTGTGTCACTTATATTGGTTTGTTTTGATTCATTTTATTCTGTTTTGTTTTCCTTGATTTTATCCTCTTTAAAGTAAAAAGAAAAAAAGAAAGCAGAGCTCATTCAAGAGGCCCATTAGAAGACTAAGGGAAATTCAATGTAGGGAGTTAGACATAGTAGTCAAGAAGAGCATTACAGTTTAATTACTAAAAGGAGCAAGAGGCCACCACCACACAGGCAAAGAAGGAGGCAGGGAATCAGAGCACAGGTGTATGGGCTGCCTACACAGAGCTGGTTCTAGGGTACTGGAGGCAGAGGCTCTTCATGAAGAGCTGGGTTCACAGCTACACAGATAGTGCCAGAAATGACAGAAAAGCAGAGGGACAGAGAGGGAGACAATCTTCCCTTCTCAATCTGCAGCCTGGGATTCCCACTCCACCTGTTTGAAAGCCTGTGAGTCAGGGAGAGCAACCTTAAGAAACGTACCACATTGACATTAGCTTCCAGACCTACAAGCAGAGTAAGTGTGGGGCACAAGTAGACTTAGCAATCAATAGGCAAATGACTATTGGCCCTCTTTTAAAAGTGGATCTGAAAGCAAAATAAAAATTACCAGGTGAAGAAATGTTTAAAAAGGTTATGAAAAAGAAGAGAGAACTGGAGACTTGTCACATTTCAGTTTTGATAGTATACTGGCTTTTTTGTTAGAAAAGATGAAGAAATTCTCTATGCCCCTGTCGCATTCTTCCTCATTCCATTTTCCATGTTTTAAAATGATACATATTTGTGTCGCTTGGTCAAAATTTGTAGTGAACATTATGCTCAACACACACACACACAAATACACACGTTTTAATAGATGGAACACCACCAGTCCACCTCCATGCTTGTGTTCTTCTGTTTGAGAGTTCTAATAGTTGGCTAAAATTCATATTTAAATATTCTTTTAGCACCGTTTTCTGTATTATGATGTTTTAAGTTGTCCCTTGAAATCTCGCCTCTGTGAGTGTGATTGCTGCCATAGAATTTAAGAAGGATGTTGGATATAAATTTTATGATTTAGATTTGTTTGCCCAAAATGAAGCCCACTGGACTACTCTTTGAAACTCTTATTAACTCGACTTATTTACAAAGGTCCTTCCATTTATGTCTTGAATAAATCTCATACATAAGTAGGTTATTTTGTCAGAATTTCCCACCTTCTCGTGATTGATTATACCCGCTTGCTTCCTGCTGTATTTTGCTTGACAAAAGACCAAAGCTGATGTAATGATTTCCAGCACCGTCTCCCTGCATCAGAGCTTTATTTAGATGGTTTATTTTTCTGGTTGTGTTCACTCTTCCTGAGGAGAAATTTGAAGCCACCTTGATCTTTTGCTTCAGAATTAACTGACTTTTCCTGCCTGGCCCCTTGAAAGTTTCTCTGTCCCTTACAGTACAGTAATTTAATCAGCATACATTGCTTTGATTCTGTTGTAATCAATTTTTCTTGAATGTAGCACATGTTTTCAATCCTTAGGTTTAGTTTTTGTATTATTTCAGGAGATATTTTTTTCTACAATATCTTTGCAGAGTTCTATTTGTAGTTTGGGAAGGAGGTTATCTACTCCAAGTATATCGGACAACCTTACATTAAACTATGATTCTCTCGCCACATTCTTGTCCTTTCTCTAATTTCATTAATGTTTTTAATCTCATATCCACCACTTATTATTACTACTTAAAACATTTCTGTATGTCAATAAATTCAAATTCTGTTTATTTATTATATATAATTGTTCATTTGATTCACAATTTACTTCCTTAGTTTTTTCAATATCTCAGTTCTATGCTGTCATTGAACTCACTTTTTCTTGACTTTATTAACTTGCTGTTTCATATAGCATGAAGAACTACTGGAGGATTTTCCCTTTTCCTTGGGTTATATTTTCTTCAGAGTTGTTGCATGTATAGTGTGTCCCAAACTCCCCTCTCCTCTCTTCTCCTCTCCCCTCCTCTCTCCTCTCCTCTCCTCTCTTGTCTTCTCTCCTCCCCTTTCTCCTCTCCCTCTCTCTTTCTCTCTCTCTTCCTTTCTGTCTCTCACACTATCTTTTTGTGGTGGCACTAATTATTTTTATTTTACATTGTTTCTTTTTTAATTTAAATCTTGTTCCTACTAAATGCTGGCAAATCTCATTAGACTATTTGCTTTCGTTGAGTAGTCTTGTCAGTATTTGTGATAAAGAATAACATAAGTAAATATGAATTTGCGGATTCTGAGGGCTTTCCCATGAACCACAGCTCAATGGCCTGCATGTGGCTATTTATTGCAATGGAAGAAAAGACAAAGTTTTAGAAACAATAGAGGTATAGCTCTTTTTGTTTCACTTACTAATTGATCTGAGACTAATGATTTAACCCCCATGAACTCTGCTTCTCATTTATAGGAAGCAATGCTATTCATTTTGCAGGTTTATTGTATCAATTAAATACAATAATGTAAGTAAAAAGCCTAACAATGTATCTAACAAATGCTGGGATTTTAATAAATGTTCATGTGTCTTCCTCCAGGCACCAAGACTCTCTGTCTGTCATCCAGAATACAGACAAATGGAGAGGACTCTTCCAGAAAATCCTGAGATGTAAACTACAAGAAACGTCATCTTCAACGGGGTTATGGCTTAGCCCTGAAAGGTCCCCCCAAAAGTGTCCTGTGCTTGGGAGGTTATTGGAACATGGGGTGCTATACTCGGGAGTGAGTCAGTAAGCTCATAGCTGAAAATGCTGTTAGAAGTGGAACCTGGTTGTAGGTGGAGCACGGGGAGTGTGACGTGGAAGACTATGGTCTCGTCCTTGCTCTTCCTCAGTCTCTCTGCTACCTAGTTGCTATGGGTTGAACAGTTCTCCTCCATCAAGTCCTTCCACCACGCATGTTTCTGCCTTGGTGTCAGCTAACTTTGAACCAAACTCACTGGAAACCTTGAGCCAAATCAACCACGTGTTTGGTACTTTGTCCTAGTGATAAGGAAGTGACTAATACTACTGGCAAAGTTACATTTTTGGCCAGCAAAACAGTCAAGGTTTGAGAATTAAGTTGCAGGAGGAAAATAAAACTATACTTCTAAACACAAAGTATGTAGTCTGAAATTTTAAAGTGTTTATGGAATATTTACTCGAAAAAAAGTCTTTATAATTTTTACAGAAATTCTTATTTGAAAAATGGGAATGTAGTAGTATTCGTCACCAAGAGTTGTTGTGATGATTGACTGTATTAGGATGTAAAAAGGAATGAGTATTAAATAATAGTAAATGCTGAGTGTATCCAGGATTGAGTTGATTTTGGTAAAGCAACTTATGTTACACATCCAAGTACTATGTAGAGCTGTAAGGGTCAACACATTTTTTTTTTACCATTTGCCCACCTGGACTCTGAGGAAAGCTGACAAGTTCTCCTTAAAGAGGGTGCTACATGAACACTAAATTTTACATATAGTTGCAGGAGTTTGTTGTAAACTCTGCCTATCCTTTGGGCTTCAAAAGGCCAGTGGGCTCCACGTCAAGAGCTGGCAATCTTTTTAACAATGCAAATATCTTCCACCAAGAAATTCAATATTCAAGGAGCTAATTTTTTTCTCATCTTGTATAAAAAATAAATTCGTTTCATGGACATAAATATTTTCTGGTGGAGTGAGAAACAACAATCTACAAGCATTAACACTGAAACAACATCAATGTTGGAACGACCTGACATAAGTTTTTAAAGAAGCAGTACTAAAATTGATTCAGACGACCAACACTCTCAAAATAAATGGAAAAACATAGTCTCAGAATAGAAAGAAGAGGCGTTAAGGACAAAATGAAAATGTTAAAACTGAAAACAAATGACTGAAATAAAACTCAGTGGAGGGTTCAACTTCTAAATGGAAAGAACAGGGGAAAGAATCCATGAACTCAACACAGAATAATAAAAATTACCCAGTTTTGGATGAAAGAGAGAAAACAATTACGTGGTTGGGTGTATGAAAAGAAACTCAAGGATATGTTAGGTTCAAGCAGAAAATCTAACCTCACTGGAGTCTAAGAAGGAGAGAAGGGTGGGGTTGAATAATATTCTAGGAAATAATGACTGGCATTTTTTCCAAAACTAGCAAAATACGCCTACTGATTTTTAAAAAAGAAGGATCCAGCATGGTGGTGCATGCCTGTAATCCCAGCACACAAGGCTGAGGCAGGAGGATCGCTGTGAGCTCAAGGTCAGTTTGGGCTACATAGTGAGTTTGAGGACAGCCTGGACTACATGCCAAGATTTTGTCTCAAAAAAACCAAAATAATAATAAAAATAAATAAAAATTTAAAAAGACTGAGAAGATCTGAAACAAGATAAATACATAGAAATTCCAAAAAGATACACAAACATATAACTCCTGAAAAGTATGGGCAGAAAAAAACTTTAGGTAGTGAGACAGAAACAATATTTTACCTTCAAAGGAAAAGTCAACTCAAACGACAGATTAGTCATCAGAAACTGTGAATGACAGTAATAAATAGCACGACATTTTCAAAGGCTGAAAGAAAAAAATGTCAGTCTCAAATTTTATATCTGTTTAAATTATCATTCAAAAATTAACACCTTCTCCAGTGAAGGACAGTGAAGATAATGTGCTACCAAGAAATGTAGTCTAAAAATCGCTAATGGAGGTTGTGAATATTCATGATCTTAATTGTTTTATTAAAGGAATATTATTATTCTTACTCAAATTATATAAATGATAAATTAGAAGCTTAAAATAGTGAATTTATCCAAACTTGTCTAGAGATAGTGATATAAAGCAAAAGTAACTCTTAAAAAGCATTTAACAAGTTTTTTTTTTTTTAAACTTATTTCCCTTTCAGTTCCTTAGTTACCTTTTATTTCCCAGACCATAAAATCACTGTTTCTTGAGTCTTCCTTTACCCTGGAATGGAATACTAAATGTCTTTGAATTTTAGTATTCTAAAAATAATTGTAATACTCCACTCCCGGAACTAGACAAGAAATAGGGATATAATACCTTTAACGAATTGCATAAGCCACATTCTTCAAATATCCTGCCTCAGCTAAGTTCTAGAATGACAAACAATGAAATCATTTTGAATCCACAGGGGCCAATTTGCTGGTACAATGTGCAAGGTTCAATGCTTACCGGCTATAATTAGCAAACGGTGCCTGCTTTTGATTAGTTTTGGTTACTATAGCGATTCCGTATGTTGTCTATGTCTGCTGACTAGTGAACTGTATCATGTATCTTCTGGAAATGGCTCTCGTTAGTCACTTGTAATTTATTTTATGTTTTCAACAACAATTTCAAATGTGAAGTGTCAGGAATCCATGTTTTTGTAATTATTTGGAAAAACAGACCAGAGAATCCATACTCTCAACATTACCCCCACTCTTGGACGTTAATATTTAGGTAAACTATTGAATATTTTTAAATCACCAACAATGTGAACATTATTTTATGTTTTTATATTTTTAAATACAAGCTAGATCACTAACTCTCTTTCCATCAAGACTAATTTTTACAAATTTTATGATTGTTTCATCTCTAGAAGAAATTATAAGATAATTCAGTCTCCACTGATTTTCCATTCTGCATTTGAACATTTAATGTATTAGTAAAAGATTATTCAAACCTTGATCATGTATTAAAATTCACTTAACATTTTTAAATTGGCAAAAACTTCTGCTCTTCTTTTTTTCATGGATGCATCTGCATTCTTTGAAAGCCAAGAGTGTGCTGTGTTCCTGTTCTCTCTGAGCACATCGTCAATACTGATAAAATATGCATAGCCTCATACAGAATATCTTACAAAAAAAGTATTGATAGTATGTCAAATTCTTGGTATAATAATGAATATTTTAACAGCTTTCCCATAGAGCTTTGAACAATTGTGCAGGGTAAAAAAATCCAATATTCATTTGCATTTATCTATCTGTCTTTTTCCTATGACTTTCTTGATGTGCTTTCTTTAAAAAAAAAAAAAGAGAGAGAAATTTGGTTTCTTACTGTAAAATATACAAACTGCAGGCCTGGCATTTGGCACATGTCTGTAATCTCAGCTACTCTGGAGATGAAGGAAGAAAGATCACAATTTCTGTTTTATCGTATTAAATCACACTGATATTTGTAGGTGATCAAACGCTTGTGAATGAATAGAATTCAGCAATGCAAATATAAAACAATATACTAAAAGGTTGCTTGTAAAATAAGGTTTTGTTTATAGTGATATAAACACATAAACTTGTTCGTAGGATAAGCTTAAATATTCTTATGTAGAATGCAAATGCAAATTTCAGATTAATCCCCACAATGTAAAGATTAATGCAGAGCTCAGTATACCTTGTGTGTTAGGTGTATAAATAGAAGCTGATTCTTCACGTTATTCCCTGTGCTTATACTGCTGATTCACTGAATATTAAAAATTTCTAAGACTTCAGTCTGATCATTCATGAAATAAAAGACAAATCCATGACGGGACTTTAAACACTGTAAGCTCTTCTTAACTCAAACCTCAGCCTCAATATTAAGAATAATGAAGGTCTTAGAGACTGCTAAGACACATTCATTATTGTAATGATCCAAGCTACTTTCCCTCAGGGCCACCATATTTCTAAGCCAAAAGGGCACTGATAGCCTCCATGACAATTAGTACCTGATAAACGATGTAGTGCCCCACTTCTAATGTAGTGATTGATCGTTTCCAATTAATTCCCATGAGAAATCGATGGTTTCTTCCTAGAGTGTTTACAATGATTGATTTATGTTAATAATGAATACCCTATATCCACAATTTGCTAGGGAAGGTGGGCCATTTTATTTATAACTTGTTTCTACTATTATTAGTTCATAGTTTCAGAGCTCAAAAAATATACAAAAACTATAAAAAATATAAAAATATATATATAAAAGATTAAACATCGGAAACTTAATGACAGCATCTGCATTTGGACACTGATAAATGTTAGGCTGATTCGAATGCAAGGAATAGTTTGAGTTTTCTGTTTGTTGGGATGTAGCTTGGAAATGTCATCATCTACAGGGATCCTACTTTTAATTTGGATTTATACTTCTTAAAACCACTGCTAAAGTAATTTACATCTCTTACACATTATGACACAGAGGATAATGCTCTAATCAAATATTCACTCCACTTTTGCTTTACCAAACATAGTTATCAGCTACTTAATGGATGTCAGCCATAGGGTGAGGCTCTTGGCTGCTGGATGGGGAGTAAGACAGGGCTGTAGTGGTCCAGTGCAAATGGCACACTTGTATAACAAAACTGTAATCCGCAAAACTGGTTGTCTGCAGGAAAAAATGATGCAATATATGTAGAAAAGAGTATTATGATGTGAGGACAAAATGAAGCTGAGAATTGAAAGATCCCAGAATATTCTGGATGAAGGAATAACATAAATAAGGGGGCTAAGACAGAAAGGGGGAAAAAATCTGCCTATTCCAAAAACTAAAAGAATTCCTGTGGCTTTGCCAAGCATGGAAAGGAGAATGCTAAGAGACAGGCGTGTCTAGATAAGAACATACCCTTGATCATGTAAGGCAAGACACGAAAGATGCCCTTTGTTCATAGCGAAGTGGGAAGCTACTTAAAGGCAGTAAGCACACTAGTGTTGATGGGGGAGGTAAAATGCATGTGTGTGCAGCAAGGGTCCTGGGGAAGTCTCTGCCATTTGCTCAATTTTTCTGTTGATATAAAGCAATTTTTTAAATAGTTGTTGTTGCGTGTGTGTGTATTTTGGTTTTTGTTTGTTTTGCTTTTCTGCAGTACTGGAAATTAAACTCAGGATCTTCATACTGTGCTACATCCCCAAAACCCCTCCCCCTTTTTTATTATGTTTTTAATTTCATTTTGAAACAGGCTATCACTAATCTGCTCAGTTGCCTTGGCTGGGCTTCAATTTACAATCCTGCCTCAGCTCCTGACTGCTGGGATTATAGGCACGTGTCACTGTCTCCAACATAATCTACTAAAAAAATATTACTGCAGGAATCCAAGAGGTGATGGTTTGCATCAAGCAATGAGGATTTAGGACTTAAGGAAATGTAGCTAGTAAGG